>PVIH01011413.1:0-69362 GCA_004025045.1 Sigmodon hispidus
CATAGGTTGCATCTGATTATTTATAGCTCTTAAGTCATGCAATAATCTCCATTTTCCTGATCGTTTCTTAATCACAAATACAGGTGTATTCCATGGTGAAGTAGAGGGTATGATATGCTTCTGTGCTAGCTGTTCCTGCACTAGTTCTTGGGCTGCTTTCAATTTTTCTAAAGACAAGGGCCACTGAGGGACCCATACATGTGTCTCAGTTTTCCAGGTGATGGGAATAACAAGATTGTGCTGAAACACCTGGCATAGGAGGTAACAACAACTGTTTGTTCAGGGTTACTTTGGGGAAGACTTGGCTATTTTAGAATCAGCCACCCAGAGGGCCAATCCTTCCTTGCTATAATGCTTTTGTCAGCACCAATATCTATTCAACACCTCCACTTGTGCCAAAGTGAAAGAGGCAGTAATGCCATAAGTTCTTATTGATTCGACCAGTGACTTGATTACTTTAAAGTTCAGGGGCTCTTCGTAATGATTCCCCTGGAGAACTTGGAATACAGGAAATGCCGACACCACTTTCTGTCTCAATTTTCTCCATACTGCAGGGTTAAAGGACTGTTCATGGCTGCCAAAGCCACCCCCTCCATCTGAGGAAGCTGGGGGAGCAGACGGCAGAAGGCCACACTTCCCTGGAAGCAAGCACTCCCTCAGGGCTAGCCTCTTTCCCTTTTTTGAAACCAATTTCTTAGTTTTTCTTTCCTCTCCTGACTCCTCCAACCTTGATAGATCTTCCTCACAACTACTGCTCTCAAGGCCCAAAAGCTGAAAATCCTCTAAATCCCTATAAATGTTTCCCCTGGAATCTGATCCTTCAGTTCTAAGACCTCTCGCTTCTTCACTGCGCGCCCCGTCAGATCTTTCCTTTAACTGTTCTAAAGCAGCCTGACCCCCTTCAATTGCCTCACAGCACCTCTGATTGTCCAAACAACCTCAAATCACCCTCCAAATGGATCTCACGCCTGCCTTTAGAATTCCCTGCTCATAGGCAAAGTCTAAATCTCGCCCTAACTTCTCCCAGGAGGACACTATTAGACTGCCCGTGACAGCAAACCATGGAGCTGCAATGTCCCATTTCTTTAAAAATCTCTCTAATATGCTTTCCTTAATTTCCAGGCCCTTACTTTGTAACAGCTCCTGTAGAGCCAAAAAAATTGGACATGAGGTTGAAAATCCCATCCTTATATGACTTTTACTCCTTATTTTTTTAAAAAAATCTTTTCCAAGCCTTTACCAACCAGCCCCAGCCTTACTACTACTTTTACTTTCACTTTTGAGCTCAAGTTTACAATAATAGTTACTTTCACTTTAAGCCAAAATTGGCAACTGCTGCTTTACTTTCACTTTAATCCGAAACTGCTGTGCTACTTTCACTTTGATCTGAAACTGCTGTGCTACTTTCACTTTGAGCTCAAGGCTGCTGTGTGTCCACAGCTACAAAAGATTATACCCACTTGTCAGTGAGCTCCCTCTTCTCCACCTTTACCTACAGATCAGAGCTACCTGCTAGCGCCAAGAGGTTACCCTCACTCATTGGTGAGCTCCCTCTTCTCCGCCTTATAATATCTATAGGCCGGAGCTACCCCGCTCTCACTGTGGATCCCAACTTACTTGGGACTTACCGGTGCACCCCCCCCAACTGCAGAGAGTTCTGAATCCTGTCATTTGTTGGTGCAAGTTCAGTTCCTATCTTCCTGGGTTTCGGCACCATTTGTCGTGTGCCACCTCGCCAGCAAGGAACACGCAACACCGGATCCTTCTCTTTGCAGTTTATTCGGGCCTTTAATTATCTTTTTGTCTCTCACTCATTCACTCTCACTCTCACTCTCAGACAGATGATGAATGACTCTGGGGGGAAGTCTGCTTGTGGCTAAATACCCTCTGGACTTCCAATCCCGGTAAGCCATGTAGACATTGCCATAGGTTCTGAGGTGCCGGAAGCAAGCCACCATCTTTGCCTACAGCCAAT
This sequence comes from Sigmodon hispidus, assembly GCA_004025045.1. Lineage (NCBI taxonomy): Eukaryota > Metazoa > Chordata > Mammalia > Rodentia > Cricetidae > Sigmodon > Sigmodon hispidus. Next base: position 1,976 of record PVIH01011413.1, read on the forward strand.
AAGGAGTTGTTTATTCCCAAGAGCACTCACCATTGAGAAAGGTGGAAGGCAGAAACCAGCACCACCTTTAGGGCATGGTACAACGCAGCTCCCTACATGGCCAGGCAAAGGTCAGTGGGTAGGGAGGGCTTTGAGCCCCTGACTGTGGCTGTTAAAGTATGTCAAACTCCTGGGAGGGAAGGTGTGCTGACTGATGGCCTGGAAGCCTATGTCTACAGAGCCCCTGTGATCTCATGCTGTCTCACAGAGAGTTCAAAAATAACCACACAAGGGAGCAAAGGCCTTGCCATGACAGGGAGAAACAGGTGTCGAGTGACCAGCATGCCTGGAGACAGGCTGAGGAAGGACAGCCATATGTCAGCTGGGATGGAGTGGAGAAAGAGGGAGGGCCAAGTCAGGGAGCTAGAAAGAGAAGCAAGAGGAAGCAGCTTGGACAGTCCACAAGTAAAGTCATCTTGGGGATATGTACACACACACACACACACACACACACACACACACACACACACACAAACACACATACAGCTTCTTGAGCCTTCATGCCTTGTCTCTGTTCTGCCTGTATTAAAGATTGGCTGGAGAGATGGCTCAGTGTTTAAGAGCACTGACTGTTCTTCTGGAGGACCTGAGTTCTATTCCCAGCATCCACATGACAGCTAGCAATTGTCTGTAATTCCAAGATCTGGCACCAATTCATATAAAAATAAAATATTTTTTTAAAAAAAGGAAAAAAATTGTCTATGTTCCCACTAGAATAGAATGAAAGTAACTCGCCAGGATACAAAGTGAGTGGACTGAGAGCTCTGTACTGGAAGGACACACCCAGTACCTTGTGAAGTCACCACCAGATGGGTAGTGACAGCTTACACATCCACCTTTCAGCTGGCCACTGACAGGTGTGTGCTGAGCCCTCAATGCAAAACAAAAACAAACAAAAGCAAAGCCCACAGCTCTCACCTTTGAAGGGAATGAGATAGTCTGTCCTCAAACCATTTTGAGTTACCATGGTCTGAGAACTCCAAATTTAATCTTCCAAAGTGAAAGCGGTTTCATTACGTTTTCTAGTTCTGTAGAATAAAATAAAAAAAAATCAATCAAGACAGGTTTAAAGTACACAAGTGGGTCTGTCAAAGGAGGTTGTTACAGTGAAATGGAGGCAGCTTTTCTATGGAGAAAAGATGCTATCTGGTGACATTATTAGCTTTCCAGGTTAGTGAAAGCAAGTCCTCTACTAAGTAAATAGATTCCAAAAAGATTTTTGTCTGCTCGTCACAAGATGCTAATTCATACACAGAGGTGAGCAAGGAATGGCTATTCAGGGGTCTAAAGGCAGGCTGAGATAAGGCACTTAACCTCTGGGCCCACAACATTCCAAGCTCTCTCTGGACCTGTATATTCCAAACCTCACCACATCACTTTGGTTTTAATCAGCCTACCAGTCTTTGCAGACCAAGCTTCTGTCTAGAAATTCTCCTTAACCCCACAAAGAGACAAGTTGAGCCCAAGAAGCCTCTTCCTGGTCACTTCTCAACTGGCCACAGGCAGGTATGTGCAGACCTGTGGGGTGCCTGGTAGCTGCAAGCTTGGACAGACCTCACTGGGGAAGCCCCTGGTGAGCCCACAGCCCTGCCTATCACAGTAGACAGTCATTCATCACTTGTTACCATCTAGTTCTTGCCTATGGGGCAGCAGGCACTCAGGGACAGAGCAGAAAGTAGAAAGCAGGCTGCTGGAGTGTGGAGACACTCCATGGAGTGGGGCAGCTTGAAAATCTATGTAGAAAAGAAAACCAGAATGTTGATGACTGAGAGCTTGGGAAACAGTTAAATATTAATAGAGAACAGAAGGCTGGTAGGGGAGAAAGGGAGGAGAGGGTGGGGCCAGAATTTAAAGCATGCAGGAGGGGTAGCCTTGCTTTTGCTTGAGGTTGCTGCTCAGCCACAGAGAAGTGACCTTGCCCTGAAAATCTCTCAGGCTGTAGCTGTTGTCCTCAGCAGCCAACACAAAAGTCACCTACTCCACTCACAGGAAATCTGTGTGTATGAACAAAAGCAAAAGGGCCTCAGGGTCTCAGGGGAGGGAGGAAGGAAGAAACCTTTAGCTGTCAGTTATTTTTTTCCCAATCTGAGATGTCCTAGTCTAACTCTCCACCCCACCCCCCCCACCTTGGAGTTGAGAATGAGCCAGTAATTACCTGCCCTGCAAAGGTTTTTGCACTCCTACCAAGCCAGGTTTCTCTCAAGCTCACAACTCCCCAAAACCTTGCCTAGAGAGGGAAGAGTCAGAGGGACCATCCCAACATGGCTGTTCCTCCTCCTCCAGCCCATCTGCCATCGCTCAGATATTGCAAGCTTAATGCTCACATACACTCATGGTGTTTGGAGGTCATTGAGATTAGAGGAGGCTATCAGGGTGGGGCCTCCATTTTTATGTTAGTGGCTTTCTAAGAAGAAGTGGGGGGGTGCAAGCTGTTATATCTGTTCTTATCTCCATGTGACATCCCCTACCTACCATGTTATGATGGAGCATGTGTGAGACCTTCACTCTGGGTCTCCAGAACCATGAGCTCCAAACCCTTTGTTGTTCATAGCCTCCTTGGGGCCATATGTTTTCTTACAGCCTCAAGAAAAATGGATTAAGAGCCTCTGGTTTTCTATTGTAACTAAAGAATAGTGGGGCCCCCTTACTGCTGACTTGAGAAAATTAAGTGAAATGCTATAAATTGAGTATCAGCAAGGAAACCAATCACAGGGGACATTCAGTTAATGTAGACTGAGGTTAGTTAGTGTTGGGAGCCAAAATCAACTTAGCCATATTTTATAAGTTAGCTTGTACAGCTAGCCAGCAGCCTAGACAGTGAAATTCCAGAGAGTACACACCCTTATTGTTAACCTAAACCATGACTCCAGGCTTTCACCTTGAACTTCTCAGATCAGCAAGGTGACCTTCCCCAGACCCTCAACTGATAACAGATAGATTTCCATATCAATTCTACCCTAACCCTAACCCTAACCCTAACCCTGTCTGTTACTTCCCCTCACATTCTTTTGAACATCCCACCCCTTTCCTCCCAGCTACCAGCATGGCAGAGATTCTGTATAAATATTGACTGTACTAATAAAGCTTAGGAGGACTTGAACAGAGAGATTTGTCTTGTCCTTCCATTCTTTGTGTTCCTGTCTTGCATTTGCTTTCTTCCCAGGTCTAGGTCCACGCTGAAGACCCTGCTGGTCAGGGAAAATTGGCACCCAGCGTGCCCGGATCCACCTGATGGAGCAAATGTCTCACCATTATGACAGCTGTCAATTAGACATTGGATCGCCACAGATCACAGTGAGTCAAGATCCTGCACTGTGACCGCCATAGGAGATGCCCGGCCCATGAGTCAGGAGGAGAATCACAGGTCAAGATGAAGGTAAGTGATTCACCAAGGGGCAGGCACTAGGCAAGAATGAGGTGTTCTTGTCAAGGCTTAAGGAAGCTCTTCAAATACAAGGAACCAGCATCAAAAAAAATAAAAAGAAAAGTAAAAAAAAGAAAAGAAAAGAAAAGGGATCTTAAGAGGTTTTTTGAATTTAGTGGTGACGTCTGCCCCTGGTTTCCACAGGAGGGGATGATTGATTCAAAAATATGGGGAAGGACTATTATAATGCTTTTGGGCCTGAGAAAATCCCTGTTCAGACATTTTCTTATTGGAATTTAGTGAATGATGTTTTGAGAATATAATAATTTCCCAGATATCCAGAGAGTTATTAACATGGGAAGTATTGAATAAGGATCACTTATTCTACCAGGATTTTAAAAATCCTCCAAACACAGAGAATTAGGACTAAAGACAAAGCAATTTTTTCTCACAGAAGCAAGCATGCTTTTGTATTTGAATCATAGTGTAAAGGAACTTTTACAGCGTTAATGTATTGTGTTTTTTTTATACTTCTTGGCCTGAGAGGACAGGTCTGATACAGGTGAAATGTGATGGTGTCTTTAAGTTAACTCTTAAAAGAGTATAAAGGTAGTAAGAGTATGAAAAGTTTTGATCAAGAATCCAGATGCCTTCCAACACTTGGGTGATAGAGATAGATCAATCTCTGTAGCCAAGGCTACACAGAGAAGCCTGTATTATATCTAGATTTTCTCAGCATAATGTTTTGACGTTCATGTATATAGCATGTGTTAGTATTTTCTTTTTATTACTTCTTAATGCTACTGCATGAACTATATATTGCATTTTGTTTATGAAACTATAATAGGGGAGTACATATTTTTAATTCTCTTGGCTAGATTTTAAGAAGTGAGATTGCAGAGTCATGTGGCAGCTTATGTTTCTTATATATTTAAGAAACTGCCAATGTTTTCTAAAAAGGCTGTATTCTGTCCTTTAGTTCCTGGTTTAGCCAGGACAGTAGGCATGTTATATCATGTCTCTTATCTTTTCTTTAGAATTTTGCTACTGTACCATGGATGTGGTTTAATTCCTTGTTTACAATCTCATAAATACTGATCTGCTAAGTTGTTCTGTCCTATTTCCTGTTTTATTAAATGTAATTCCATAAGGATTTAAGTTTAACTTACAAACATTTGGTATCATACAGTATAAAGTTTTAACATTTTATGCTAATGAAACCTCCATTTCGGCCTTGTTAATACCAAGCCCTAGGCTTCAAGGCTGAACTGCAGCAGGAGTCTTCAGTTTAACCTGCCTTAGGCTTTATAGGCCTAGGCAGCCATGGTTTTTTGCATAAGAATGAAGGCAAGGCCCCCAGCCACATTAGCAGGTTTCTGAGTAGCATAGACTCTGGATATTCATGACACTCATGGATATAAGCCACTAATTCATAATGTACTTTTTATGTGCTCAAAAATGTGTGATTTTGATAATTACTATGCTTCCTCCAAAATTGATTGTCTTTTTAAAGACTCATTCAGTGCATTTTCCCCCGAGTTATTTCATTACTACCTTTAAAGAATGCTAGAAAATGCTGTGTAATGGTGGTCTCTCCACCTCATACAGAGGTGCAAATCACAGCAGCCAAATCTGCTCAAGTGACATAGTCTAGCTGTACAGTTAGCCTTAATACATATTCTCCTGAACTATTTAATCTGTTTACTGATAGTCGATATGTGGCACAGATTCCTTTAGAAACAGCTAGCTATATTGCACCTGTGAGTAAAGTATGTCAGCTTTCATTAAAAATACAGGCTTTTGTGGGACAGAACTCAGCTACTTTATGTGGGATACTTACAGGCTCATTCTGACCCTCCTAATGAAGGCAATGTCTGTGCTGATCAGCTTACCGAATCAACATATGTTATGTTTAATGCATTTGATAATGTATTTTAAGCCCATCAGAGATTTCATCTTAATACTGGATCTTTGAAATTTCATTTCAAGATCACAAAGGACCAAGCCATTCAAATAGTCAAACAGTGTCCTTTGTGTACAGAATTTCTGTCAATAACCTATTTTGGAATGAATCCACAGGGCATTTTGCTTCTAAATCATATTTGACAGAGGGATGTTACTCATATTCCCTCCTTTGGAAGAATGGCCTATGTTCATGTTTCTGTTGATACTTGTTTTCATCTTACTTTTTGCCTCTGCACATTCTGGGGAAAAGACTAAGGATGTTAAAAGCTGTTGCTTATAGAATTTCCAAAAGTAATTAAATTTTGCCAAATTTTGTGCTGAAGACTGAGATTTCTTATAATTTTTATGGGTCTGACAATTGTGGAAGCAACTCTCATTGCACTCTTAAAGTTTGTCTTAGTAAAACTAAGAAGGGAGAGTATGCAGCCACACCCAAAGACCATTTATCCTTCATTATTTATATTTTAAATGTTTTAACTGTAGATTCTCAGTCACTTACTGCAGCTGATAGATACTGGAGGCTTAGCAATGTGGCCTTATCTCAGGATCAATGAAAAAATCTGACAGATGGCACTTAACTTAAACCAGACCCAGTTCTGGTGTGGGGGAGAGGGTCTGTTTGTGTTTTTTCCACAGGATGCAGATGACCCACACCTGAAATACTCCTAGACTGCAGTCTCCCTGGAACAGAGTCAAGGACCTCCTGCTGACTGAAGCTGACAACTCAAAGTGGAGAGCAGAGGAGCAGCTGCCCCGCCCTATCGGAAGAAACTGAATCAACAGTTCTGTCTTTCTCAGACATTGAAGCTGCTTGCTTTCCTTCCCCAGAGTGTGGCTCTGTTCTTTGGCAGACAGGAATTATTCTTTAGATATATGCCTTCTTCTTACTGTATGCTAACCTACCCTCTAGACACTTTGCATTACAGATAGTATGGCTAGGTTAGAGAAGGATTGGAGCATAGGAAAAAGCAAAGAGCAGGAGAAAGGATGGTTTAAAAGCTTGTTTTCCATCTCCCTTGGGTTACTACCCTTTAAGCTTCCCTTTTAGGATACTTAATTAGATTTTTCCTTTATTGGCTTTTGGACCATAGACATTTAACAGCCTCACTACCAACAGGTAGACTCCCTGACCTACAGACCCATACAGACCAAGGGTTCGTGAACCCTCAGGTGATGAGATTCCTCTGGGAACTGCATAGTATTCAGAGCTTGGGTACCAATGGGGATGCTAGGCAAAGCACTGCAAGGAGAGGACCATGTATTCTATCTCTGAATCTCCTGAGGAACAAGCCTGATTGCATAGAGGTTTATGTCCAAATGTATTAATATTAATAACCTAGCCCCTCTCCTCCTAAAAAGGACATCTGCCATGTGGAAAGGAAGTTTCTTTCACCAAGCCGTAGAAGGTTCCTTTTGCTGAAGCTGGAAAAAAGGCTAGGAGGATCAGGTCTCTGTTCCCTCCCTCTTGGTTAATGCCCACTTATATGATAACTCATGATAACTGATTCACCTCAAAAAATAATTGTAAGGGAGGAAATGTTGGGAGCCAAAGTCAACTTAGCCATATTTTATTATAAGTTAGCTTCTATAGCTAGCCAGCAGCCTATACCCTAGATAGCGAAATACCAGAGAGTACACACCCTTATTGTTAACCTAAACCATGACTCCAGGCTTTCACCTTGAACTTCTCAGATCAGCAAGGTGACCTTCCCCAGATCCTCAACTGACAACAGATAAATTTCCATATCAATTCTACCCTGTCTGTTACTTCCCCTCACATTCTTTTGAACATCCCACCTCTTTCCTCCCAGCTACCTGCATGGCAGAGATTCTGTATAAATATTGGCTGTAATAATAAAGCAAGGGAGGACTTGAACAGAGAAATTTGTCTTGTCCTTCCATTCTTTGTGTTCCTGCCTTCCATTTGCTTCCTTCCCAGGTCTAGGTCCATGCTGAAGACCCTGCTGGCCGGGGCAAGTTAGTGTGAAGACAAGGGTAGGGCCCATGTCTGGGAGTGTGCCTGACAGTCAATAGATTCAAAAGTTCAGGCCAGAAGGTTCAGCTAATAGCTACTATACCTGCACTTGCTTTTGCCCAAACCTGGAATGCCAAGACATGGCACACCTTGCTTATGTAGGTTTTTCTTTAAACCTCCCCTCCCCTCAGGACTGCGAGGTCATTAGCTTTCCAATGCATCAGAACAAGGCTATCAACCCAGGTTCATTTGGAACCTATATGTTATAGTATGTCCAACTCTGTAGTGGTCATTGGGAATTTCTAGACTCAGGCATAACAGTATCATGCTTGCAGTGCTGGGAATGTAGCTCAGTGGTAGTGTGCTTGCCCTGAGTTCAGACCCCAGCACTACCAAATTTGAATTTGAGTTTCCCCACTTTACCCCGAGCCTGTCCTCAGAGTAGTAGATGTAGAAAAAAATGAGTTCTCCGCATCAAGCATTTAATGATGAGGTCACTCTGCCCAGTGTGCAGAGTTGGCCCCATGTTTCTGGCAGCCTGTGATATTAATTAATAGCTAGCATTTCTTGAGATCTCACCAGGCTGCAAATAAGTTTTCTCCTCTAACCCTCATAAAGCCCCTGGTTGCCAGCACATTTCACTTTTGAGGAAATGGAGACTCAGGGCCAGTAATGGACCCAAGCTAAAAGGCAAGGAAGGGCACAGGCTGAAAGCTGAACATTCCAGAATGCTTCATGACTACTGCCTGGCTGGCTTGCCTCCTGAGGGGTGGGTCCTAGCAAGAAACATGCAATACTGCCAATGCTGGATGCTCTGATGATGCCAGGGCAAATCAGATGATCCTCCCCAAGTCTTGACTCAGGGCATGCCCCTTTCATTAGCAGGCTTGTGTCTTTCTTCTTCTACTAAATCTTAGTGTGAAAGAAACACAGAAAGTATTCTTTTATTCTCTGAAGTCCTGTATGATCCAGTACCTTTAAAAAGCTATGGAACTCACACAAAACAAGATCAGTGAGGACAGGGCCTGCTTCTTCTCTCCACTTTTGTACTTACCATGGCTCTGGAGCATAGCAAACCCTGAATAAATATTTATCAACTGGCTGTGTACAGACCCCACCCCACATAGTCACTAGGACCCAAAGTCTGTCAGGGACCATGAAAATGTCGTGTCTCTAATTTTTCTAAAAACAGGAAAACAGCCAAAGGAAATGGAAAATACATAGTTGTGAATTTAGGCTATCATAGCGCTGCAGTTGTAAGATGTAAATATATTCAGCAGAGAAGTGGCTCATGGAAATTCTAAGAGCTCCAAATGAGAGAGGATTACATGGAGAAGCCTGGAGTCTGGGGAAGAGTCAAGGTCATTTCCTCCTATCTGTGCTTTAGAAACACAAGTGCTGGGGCTGATGGGACCACTCAGTGCATGAAAAGCTTGCTAAAGTGGCAAGAGTGCCAGGACCTGAGTTTAGATCTCCAGAACCTGAGTAAAAATTCAGGCGTGCATGGTGGTCCTTCTGGGAGCCAGAGGCAGGGGATCCCCCAGCAAATAGACTTGCTAGGTTAGCCTAACCCATGACTTCTGCAGTCAGGGAGAGACTTGCCTCAGTAAATGAAGAGGGACTGAGAAAGACATCGAATGTCAACCTCTGACCTCCACATGCACATTCTCACATGTGTGTACACATCCACACACCTTTTGTTCCTGAACTTGCAAGTCACAACTGTACCCCAAGCCAGGACCCTCCACAAATCCTCAATAAGCTAATTTAAAGAGAGAAGCAGAAAAAGGATATTTATTCAGTGTAGCCACAGTGGGGAGAGGGACAAGGAGAGCCACTAGAACCCCCTCCCCATGTCCCTCTTCTAGATCCTAAAGTGAGATTAAAGGTCAGAATGAAGGCCAGGGATTTGCACATCTAAGCAGTGCCATCAAGATGTGGTCCACCCAACATGGACCTGTTTTTGATGGTTTCAGCCTCACCCTGTTAAGTGGCCTGACAAGTTGTTAGAACTGTGCAAAATCTGTTTCAGGAAGGTAAGTTCCACTCAGACTGGGGCCTCCTCCTTCTCCCATCAAGAGATTTCTGGTGAAATTCCCCTTTCTTTGGAACCCATTAGTTCAATAATCTGACAGTCAAATTGAGAGACACAGTGTCTTTTTAGAATATCTTCCTCATCTTCCTCTCTGCCAGGCCTGTTACAAGAATGATGGGGCTGAAGAGGTGTGGCTTGGTGGTTAAGAGCCATGAAACCAGAGTTTTATTCCCAGCACCCACATAGTGGCTCACAATCACCTGTAACTTCAGTTCTAGGAAATCAAATGGCCATTTTTGGCTCTGCAGGAACTGTATGCATGTGGTACACATACATCTGTGCAGACAAAACACCCCTACATATAAAAATACAAAAAAATTAGAAAAAGAAAAGAAACAGATGTGCAAACAACTAAAAGAAGATGATCATTCCCAGAGTTTGTGTAACTGCAGCAACCCATCTTTCATGACCCTAGTCTGCCAATCACCAAGGATCTTCCTGGGCTGGCTAGACCAGAGGGTACTCTTGATCAGGACAGCCAATAGGAAGGTTATTGGGCAGGAATGGTTGTGTCCAAGGTTTGCTACTATGAGAAGTGGCCAGCTCCCTGGATTGTGCCCTTAGATAGGAAGAAAGAGTGGGTACACAGGAAGAGGAAGAGTCCAAGAAGATAAGTGTGGGGCCGACTAGTGAGTATAGAAAACACTCACTGGAGCTCATGGTTCATCATGGTGGGGGCACCTCTCTGGATACTTCAAAAGCTAAACCCTAGCCAACCTGTCCAGCTCAACAGACAGCACCTGCTGTTTGAAAACTCTGGGGAAGTAGGTAGTTATTAAGGGTCTCCTCATTTGCCTTTTCAGCTGTCCCCAAGAGATGCTGCTACCTTTATCCTTTTCTTAAGTGGGGAAGGGAAATGCCACCCATTTTCTCAGTGTCCCACAGATTGTGGGTGTGAGAGCCAGGTCTCACACTCTGCCTGGACTCCAAGGCTACATTTTAGCAAAAAAGCCATCCTGCTTTGTTAGGCCTCACAGTTCCTGGTGACTCCATGGCAGACTCTGCAGTCAACTGGCTAGGCATCCCTCCCCCAAGATCCTCATCTCCCAGTGGATCTATCTTGTCATTTGTACCTCACACTGCCCTTTCCTGTGACTGGTGGTCCTCTGGGTGTCTCTCCCTTTGAAAGATCAGAGAAGCACCTCCATTTTTGATTCGGGACAAGCCTGAGGTCTGCATAAGAACCAAGGTCAAACAGGAGAGACAGTTTAGAATCTGATAACAGTTAATTATCCATGGAATGTCTCAGGACCGGAGATAGCCTGGAAAGACCCAACCCAGGAGGTAGTCAAAGAAAGGACTTGGCAAACAACCAGCTAAGATAAGAGAGAAGTCTAAACATCCCCCCAAAAGACAATTGTATCCATACTAAAAGACCCCCATTGATGTATAACCTTGTGGGGTTTGCCCTTAGAAACCAAGCTCCCAAAGGGGCAGCACTGTCACGCCTCTGGGCACTGTCACACCTGAGTGCCAAACTGAGGTCCTTGTCATAATTTTCAATAAACCTTGCTTTTGCATTTTGGGAGTCTTCGGTGATCTTTTGGGGGTCTTGGGACCAGGGCACAACACTTTGTCTGCAAGGCCACCAATAGTTTTTGAGAAAACCAAGGATATAAGGCCACCAGCAGACAGGGAGAGGTCCTAGAAAGCTGTATCACATGGGCTGGAGAGATGGATTCCCAGTATCCACATGGCAGTTAACAACTGTCTGTAATTCTAAGATTTGACACCCTTACATACTTATACAAGCAGGCAAAACACAAATTCACATTAAAATAAATATTAAAAAGAGAAAAAAGCTGTATCACCACCTGCTGATTGCCAGCTTATGAGGAGAAAGGAACTACAGACAGGGAGAGTCTAGAACCAAGGGAACCACTCCTTTTACCCAGATACCAAGAGCCTCAGCAAGAAGCAGCAGAAGAGAGGAAGAATTAAAGACTCTTTCTCTGCAGCTCTACCTTAGAGGGGAAAAAGACTATTCCTACAACCACAGAAAAAGTTGGAACTTGGGAGTAGACATGGGGAGGGACAACACTAGAAAGCCTATTTAGGAGATTAGATGTCCTCTGAGGGAATTTGAGAGGGACCCTGCCCAGAAGAGCACCTGAATACCTGGAAGAGCAAATAACAGGGCAGAATGGCTTGACTGGCTACCATGTCCTTTTGTACAATGTTTTTAAGTAGAAAGCTCACAGCTATCTGCTAGCTGCCCAGGCTAATACTTCACTGTCATGCTCCATTGCAGTTGAATGCTAAGCCCATCTCTTACACTGGGGACCCTGCTGGGTTCAATCATTGACTGAGGGCAGTCATGGTCTCAGGAGCTGGCAGATGTAGGCCATTAGCCACTTAACTCTCCAAGGCAGGATATTGTAGTGGTTGGTTTTCAAAGCTGCTGTGTGGTTGCTCCCCATTCACACACCCCTATTTTGTGCCTTCTACACAAGTTCTTTGCTCACACTCTCTCTAGGCCCAGCTCTAGTGTCTCACTCCACTGTAGAAATGCTGGGAGAAACATTTATATTTTTTCCATCATGCCCTGTAATGTGTGTCAGGGGTTCTTATTTTGTTTGAGGCAGGGTTTCACTATGCAGGTCTGACTGCTGGCCAGGCTGGCCTTATACTCACACAGAGATCTACCTGCCTCTGCCTTCTGAATTCTGGAATTGAAAGCATGTGCTGCCATGGTCAGCCTCTATTTGGTTCTGACTAGATCTTTTGTTCCCTATAAACCAGTTATTGTGAAAAAACAAATGAAAACACTATTGGTTGAGGTATAGATCATGAACTCCACTCCTAGGCAGATGAATGGTATATCCAAACTCCAGGATCTGAGCAGGAAATGGGGAATTCTCAGAGACAAGAGGTATTCATGATAAGATTATGGAAATACATATTAATGCTGAGGTTCAGTTATATCATCATTTCCCCCCAGAACTCTGTTTGCAGAAAGCAATTTAGTCAGGATTTTTGTGAAACACATATTGAGACATGTGGGACCTAAGAAATATGTGGAATGTATCACAGCTGTGGAGGTGGCTTCATCAGTAAAGAGGCCTTTACTCTGAGCATGAGGAACTGAGTTTGATCTCTGACACCCAAGTGAATGGATAGGTGGGGCAGGCAGCACAGGTTGCAACCTCAGTGCTGTGGAAGCAGAGACAAGAGGACCCCAGGGGCTTGCAGGCTGGCCAGTCCAGCCAATTGATGAACTTCAGGTTTACTGAGAACATTAGAGGAAGTCACTCAGTGTCCATACCTGACTTCTACATGTATGTAAAAGTATACACACACACACACACACACACACACACACACACAGAGAGAGAGAGAGAGAGAGAGAGAGAGAGAGAGAGAGAGAGAGAGAGAGAGGATTCAAGAATTAAAGAAGTGCATCATACCTACATAACTGTCCATTGGGAATAGGCCATTAGTCAGGATCATTAGAAAAGACAAAATCACCTACAAATTCAAGGGGGCCTGTGATTCACTGAAGCAGCTGGTTCTTCTTGATGTAGTGTGTTCTCTTTATCAGTGTTACAGATGTTATTCCAAGAGAGGTGGAAAACTGGACAGGTTTTATGTCTTTTTAAGAGAAAATATAATGAGACCCTATAGATCTACCCCAAAGTGTCCTAGTGACCTTCCCAGAGCATTCAAGTACCCCCAGGACAGTCTCTGTGGTAAGAATCAATGGTGGAGTCTTCATTATCTTATCACTGATGGTCCCCAAGGGAGAAAGGGCAATCCCCTCTCCTGCCAACTTCTCTAGGGATTAACATTAAGATCCCAAGCATAGAAGCTATTTGGCTGTAGCAATTGCCACCAAAGGCTATGGAACCCCAATTAAAGAATACTATTGCCCTGGCTTGTATGCTATTGTGTCCTCATCAATTCTAAAGAATAAAAGGGGCAGTTAGGGTTTGTGGAGATCACATCTATAAGGGCTTGGCATGTAAGCACAAGGACCTGAGTTAATTCCCCAAACCATATTGTAAAAAAGCAGGTAACAGGTGATGAGGAAATAGCTCAGTGAACACTCACTCTCTGTACAAGTCCCAACAACCTGAATCCACCTAAAAAGTCAGATTTGGTGCTGTACATCTGTAATATCAGTACTCCAAAAGCAAGATGGGAGATGAAAGCAGGAAGATCATCCCTAAGGCTCCATGGCTTTCTATGTCTTCCATAGCTCAAATGGCAGAGGCCACCTTCCCATTGCCATAACTTTTGAGCATCTCCTCCTTTTCTTCTAAAAAAAAAAGGTGTGTGTGTGTGTGTGTTGTATAAATGTTTTCAGATGTGTTAGCAAAGTTGTGTGCATGCCAGGGTATGTAGAAGGTAAAGGATGTAAAGGTCAGAGGACAGCCTCAGGCCATTGGTGGTACCTTTCCAACTTGTTGTAGGGCAATTCTCTTGTTCACCATTGTGTTTGCCAGCCTGGCTGTCAGTGTGCCTTCTAGGGAGGTGACTTTGGAACATGTGCTTTTGTAACCAGTGTTTCAGCCACCCAGACACACCTGCAGCTCTTTTCTTGAAGGGACACCAGCCATTGAACATAGGATCCAGTAGATTCATCATGATATTATTTCCAAGTACTGTTACACACTCAGGCTCTAGATGGAAACAGACTTGGGGGGAACTTTTTTCATGCACTACAGCTGATTGATTGGATTTCAAACCAGATTCTTGCCCCGGCCAACAGGGTCTTCAGCATGGACCTAGACCTGGGAAGGAAGCAAATGGGAGGCAAGAACACAAAGGAACGGAAGGACAAGACAAATCTCTCTGTTCAAGTCCTCCAAAGCTTTATTATAACAGTCAATATTTATAGAGTCTCTGCCATGCAGGTAGCTAGGAGGAAAGGGGTGGGATGTTTAAAAGAATGTGAGGGGAAGTAACAGACAGGGTAGAATTGATATGGAAATCTATCTGTTATCAGTTGAGGATCTGGGGAAGGTCATCTTGCTGATCTGAGAAGTTCAAGGAGAAAGCCTGGAGTCATGGTTTAGGTTAACAATAAGGGTGTGTAGTTTTCTGGTATTTCGATATCTAGGATAAGGACTGCTAGCTAGTTGCAGAGGATAACTTATAAAATATGGATAAATTAGATTTTGACTCCCAACAGATTCTAGTGAACTCTTCACCCCTTATTTCAAGCACCCTACTGCACTCACATCGGCATTTCTGTTCTTTTTTGTATTCTGACTACATAGAAAAAATGGAAGATAAGTGTTGTGCCCAAATTGGTGTTGGGAGCCAAAGACCACCAGAGACTCGAGTAGAGCAGAATGTAACAACAAGGTTTTTGCGGAGAACTAGCTAGCTCAGAAAGCATGCCAAACATCTCCATTGCAGTGGAGTGACATAGGAGGGTTAATTCTGAGCAGTAGGGGACTTCTTTTAAAGAATAAAACCAGACTCAGGGTGTGTAGGAGTTGGTGTAGTCACCAGACTGTGTGGAAGCTCATTTAACTGGCTGGCATTTGCCTAGGAATGTGCTGTTAGCCATTACCCAAGACATGCCCTTAATCATGAGTTGTGACTTGAACAGGGGGAAAGGGGTTGTTTCCGGAAACATTCCCCTGGTCAGGTCTCATGTTCCATTAAGATATGTGTTTAGGGGGCTGGAGAGATGGCTCAGCGGTTAAGAGCACCGTCTGCTCTACCAAAGGACCCGGGTTCGATTCCCAGCACCCACATGGCAGCTAACAACTGTCTGTAGTTCCAGTTCCAGGCAAACACCAATGCAAATAAATAAATAATAAATAAAGTTAAAAAAAAAAAAAGATATGTGTTTAGGCCAGACCCTGGATTTCCTGCTTAATATTAGTCTTTCATTTTCCACTCTTCTAGTTCCTGGGGAGGCTCAATCATGAGTCTCAGCTCGTCCTGACTTAGGTCAAAGGTAAAAGGATCTGGGAGGGGAGGTTAAGGGCATATATCCCCTCTGGACCATCAGCTGAATGGTTGCCAGGCAGTTTTTTATATATTTAAGGAGTTTGTTAAGAATGCAAGGCCCAAAGGTCAGTAGCAGGACTGGAATCACTAGTGGGCCTACCAAGGTTGAAATCAGCATGGTGACCCAATAGGATTCATTGAATCAGGACTCGAACCAGCCTTGGTGGCTACCTCTTTCTCTTTTTCTATGGGCTAAATGCTCCCGGACTTTTGCCATAGAATCTTTAATCACCCCAGAATGGTCTATGTAAAAACAGCATTCTTGGCCTAAGGTGACACAAAGTCCCCGTTCCATTAAAAAAAATAGATCTAACCCTCTTCTATTCTGCATGACCACCTCTGCTAGGGAGGTTAATGACTTGGAGCTTGGAGACTGATTCTTCTGAAGCTTGAATGTCTTCATCTATAGCTGCCCATAGATTGGTGAAGTAATAGGGCTGCTGAATTAGGGCAGTGGCCCCTGTACCTATTCCGGTTGTTTCCCCTAGTCATAGAGTTACCACCAGAGTCATGCTAATAGGTTCATGCTTGCTCCCATGTTTACCCTGTAGGGGGTGATGGATGAAGCAGGGGATAAGACTCACCATAATACAAAAATCTTGCACACAGTTGAAAACAGAGAGAAACACACACAGAGTTAGTCCCATGTTGGAAATCCACTACCCATCAGTTGGAGGGACCAAATACCTAGTTGTAGCATTAGGGGCACAGGTCGAGGTACACAGGTACTGGTAAGTCTGGGGTAACTGTCTTATACAGGCTCCCAGTTCTGAGACCAAGGAGAAGGTTAGATTGACTCGGCTAGGTTGACCCCACCTACACTAATCATGGGATTCACTAGGTGTTGGCTAGTGAATCATGGGATTCACCTAGGGTACACCAGGGCCTCGTAGTAGGAAGAGAACACATCAACAGAGCATATATTCATCAATGACATCTGGGTTGAAAGCATTTAAGACCTTGGAAGGGCCTTGGACCAAGACGAGCAACCTATCCTTGGTGGGCTGCCCCAGCACCACAGTAGTGGAAGGGGCAGTGCTGGTGGGGCTAGTACTGTCAGAGGCAGAGAGGGGGGAGCAGCCCTGCGGGGGGATAGGGGGCAAAGGGGTTCAAAATAGAGTTGGGTCCTACCAGGGTGGGTATAGGGGGCTCGACTTTCAATCAGATGGTCATTAACAGCCCACTATCTGGTCCACACTTATACAACTGCTTCCCCACTGCCTACCCTGTAACCAATCCCATGCCCCTTGGCCTTTGCTGGTGAAAACAACTCTTAGGGGGTTACAGGTGAAGCTTAGGCAAAGTCCTTTCCCCTCCCACCATGTCACAGACCAGTCAGCTATTCACCCGGGGTCAGGTACACAGTCGTCTGAAATACCTCGTGCCCCAGAATGTCCTCTCTTTATACAGATTGCATCCCAAGAAGATGTTGGCTGCCAATAGGTGTCCCCCATAGTTTCACAGCCCCACTGTTTGCAGAAAAAAAGTTTCTGCCCCTCCACATTGAGGAACCGTGTCCCTGGACCTTCCATATGTGGGGGAAGCATAGATGGGATACGTTCTAAGGTTACCTCTAAATTCTGGGTGGCTGTATTTAAGCGGGTAATTGTCCACTCCCACCAAGGGGCAGCCACACTTGCTTCTGGAGTTAGTAGCCAAAGCAGAGCATCTGGGTTCTCGTTCCCTAGGGTCTACATCAGGAATATCCCATGAGGTAAGACCAGCTGCGAGCTGGTACAGATCAGGCTTTAGCTCAGGCAACCAAGTCCACAAGGGGCCTCTTTGCTGACTGACCAGACCACATCCTCAGTGGCCAATAACAGCTGTTAAGTCAGTCACTGCAGTGTATGGGGATTAGTGTCGTATCCCAGGACATTAGAGCAGAGGAGCAAGGAGAGGATGACTGGAATCACAATCACTCCTGGAGGAGGAGTTTCATCTTCAACAGGTTGGTCGGGCCATGCGTAGCCCTTCACTTGCTGTCCGAGTCCTCAGCAGGGGATGGCACCAGCCTCACGTGGAAATGGTGGATCCAGGTAGGTATCCCATCTACTTTTACTGCCGTGGAAATGACTAGGATGATAACAAATGGTCCTTTCCACTTCGGCTCTCAAGTCTTCCGCTAGTGTCTGTAGACTAGGACCCAATCACCAGTCTGGAGGCTTTGTGGCTTAGCGGGAGAGACAGATGCGTATACAGCATTAAGCAAAGACCATAAGTCTACATGTACCCTGGACAAGGTCTTTAGGCTTTGTAACAGGTTTACTTCTTCCTGTGGTAAGATTATATCTGTCTGCAAGCTGGGAACAAGTGGGGGAGGTATCCCATAGAGTACCTCAAAGGGTGTGACCCCCTAGTTAGTATGGGGAATTTCTTACTCTAAAAAGAGCATAGAGAAAGAACACCATCTTGTCTCCGCCAGTCTCTAAGACCAATTTGGTTAGGGTCTTTTTTAGTGTCCAGTTCATTTGCTCGAACTGTCCTGGGTCTATATGCACAATGAAATTTCCATTTGGACCCTAGTGCAATGGTTACTCCGTGAATTACCTGAGAGATGAATGCAGGACCATTATCTGACCCTATCATATGCGGGAAGCCAAACCTGGGAAGAATCTCTTCAAACAGCTTTTCAACCACTACGTAGGTGGTCTTGTGTCTGGTAGGATAAGCTTCAGTCCATCCTGAAAAGGTATCTATAAAAACTAACAAGTATTTGTACCCATACTTGCCAGGCTTTACATCAGTGAAGTACACTTCCAAGTAGGATCCTGGGCACTTTTCCCTCATGTGAGCTCCTTTTTCGCCAAAGGTTTTGTATATGTTAACTGGCTGACAGGCTTAGCAGTTTGCCACAATCTTCTAGATCACTGGTTCCAAATGACAAATCAAGAGCGAGAATCTGGAAAGAAGTTCTGCTAGTTTGTGAGTTCCAAGATGGGAGGTCCAATGAATTCTTTTAACTAGATGTTTTCCCATTAGTCTCGGGAGGAGCACTTTTCCTGTTGGTAATCTCCACCAACCATCTTTTTTGTATGCCCAAGTCTGACTGTACACAATATGCTTGTGTCAATATTTCGGCACAATCATGCATTGGTGCTTCTAGATAGGGGTCTGGCAACATCGAGGCTGGGTTGAAGGAGGTTGGTGTTGAGAAGGTTACCATGCCAGGGTTTAATAACAGAGCCTGGTAGTGGGTCACTCAGGCATTGCTCATCCATCGATCAGGTGACTGCTTTAAAACCGACTCAAGAGCATGGGGAGTGCAAACCTCGACAAAGTGTTCTAGGGTTAATTTGTTCACATCTTTGACCAGTGAGGAAACCTCCATAATAATGCGGAGGCATGGTGGCCAGCCAGCTACAATTGGGTCAAGTTATTTTGATAGATAGGCTACTGGTCTCTTCTAGGGTCCTATATTTTGGGTCAGCACCCCTTTGGTGATGCCTCTGTTTTCATCTACATATAGTAGGAAGGGCTTGTTGATATCTGGGAGCCCAAGGGCAGGGGCGTACAGCAGTTTTCTTTTGACAGTCTCAAAAGCCTGCTGTCTCTAAGGGTTCCAGGCCAGGTCTTTGTCCTTAGTAGTCTCATACAGAAGACGGACTAACTCAGTGAACCCTGGGATCCATAGCCTGCCGAATCCCACAAAGCCCTTAGATTTCTTACTTTCTTAACAGTCTTAGCAACATATATTTTTAACACTGTCTCAACTTAGCCTCTAATACCCATCATTTGGTTGCTTTTAGCATGTAGCCCAGGTAAATTATCTGTTCCTTGCAGATCTGTGTCTTCATATTGAGGCAAGGTATCCCAGTCCCCCTAGGGTTTTTAATAGATCTTTGATCCCTCGTTAGGCAGACTTCTTGTGTGGTGGCTGCCAGTGGAATATCATCTACATACTATACCAACAAAATTTTAGGGTGGGACACCTGGTACTCAGCCAAGTTGTCATGGAGTGCCTCGTCAAAAATGATTGGACAGTTCTTGAAGCCCTGAGGCAGGGTCCATGTTAATTGTCACTGATTCCAATATCAGGGTCATGCCACTCAAAGGCAAAGTATGGTTGACTGCTTGGGGCAAGTGGGAGACTGAAGAAGGCATCTTTTAAATCCAAAACAGTGTACCAGACTCTCTCTGGAGAGAGCATGCTGAGAAGGGTGTAGGGATTAGGCACAGTCAGGTGGATGTCTATTATTTTTTTATTTATTTCTCGGAGGTCTTGCACTGGTAGAAAATCTCCAGTGTTAGGTTTTTTTGTTTTTTGTTTTTTGTTTTTGTTTTTGTTTTTTAACAGGGAGGAGAGGAGTATTTCAGGCTGACTGAATAGGCCGTAGGACTCCTAACTTTAGGAGTCACCTGATGTGGGGGGGTTATTCCCTTTTTGGCATGCAGGCTCATGGGGTACTACCAGACTATTATTGGATCTGCACCAGGTTTTAATTCTACATTCACTGGTGGTTTATGTGCAGCCAGTCCCATGCCTCCTGGCACTGCCCAGGCATCTGGGAAAGTTCAGAGCCAATGCTCTATATCTGGATCTAGGTATGGTGTAGGCACAGTTGGCTCAAACAGGCGATACTCCTCATCCAGGGGAATGGTCAGGCATATGTCCACGGCCTCTCCACTGGGATGTTTGAGATGAGCCTCCTTGTCCATAAAATGGATCTGGACTTTCATTTTTGCCAGGTCATGCCCCAGCAGGGGATATGGGCATTCAGGTATCACTAGAAATGAGTGGGTTACCTTCCCACTCTCAAGTCTACTGTTCTACAGGTAGTCCATTTGTAGGGCTTAGTTCCAGTTGCCCCTTGTACCCATGTTTGTTTATTGGCCAAGGGTCCTTTAGGGGCCAGGAGCACTGAGTTTTTGATTTCAGTATCTACCATGAACTGGATAGGATTTCCCTCCACCTTTAAAGTTATCCTAGGCTCAGGGAGGGGGACCAAGTCCCATCTTCCCTAGTCACTGTCTTCTCAATGGCCCTAAGAATTGGCATGGGTCTTGTTCCTGGGCTAGCTTGTTTATGCAGTTTGTTCTGTTTTTAGGGCATTCTCGGGCCCAGTGTCCCTCTTCCTTACAATATGCACACTGATTCTTTCCCAGTTTGGGCTGGGTTTTCCTCCCATGTCCTGCCTGGGCCTTGGTGGCTATCAGCACTCTCCCATATGTCTTTCTTGTCTATTTAAAATTTTAGATACTTTTTTCTTGTCTTCTTTCTCTTTCTTCTTTTCTTTCTTCTTCTCTTTCTTTCCTCTCTCTTACCCTACATTCTTCTTTTTGATCCTCAGTTTTTTTCTTGTTATATACCTTTCTGCCACCACTACTAAATCTCTTAGACTCATTTTTCTAATCTTTCTAATGATTGTAATTTTACCCTAATGTTTGGTGCTGCCTGGTTTTCACAGACAAGTATGACTACCAGCTGTGCATCCCCTGATTCAGGGTCATAAGGTGAGTACTGCTTAAATGCCTGGACTAATCTTTCTAAATAGGCTTATGGGGTTTCATATCTTCCTTGTTTAACATCATAAATTTTGGCCATATTGTAGGCTTGCATGCTGCAGCCTTGACACCTGCCAGAAGAGCCTGGCGGTAAACCTGGAGACACTCCCTACCTTCAGTAGTATTGTAATCCCAGTTTGGTTGAGTGGAGGGAAATGCAATGGTTATCAGATTTGAGTCAGTCAGGGGGGCCCCAGTAGGTCCTAGAACCAACTTCTGGGCATTGTCCAGGATCCAGTTTCTCTCTTCTGTGGTGAACAAGACTCCTAAAAGTTCAGTTATGTCATCACACGTGGGCTTGTGGGTGAATAAAACAGTCTCCAGGAGGTTAATCAGGTCCTGGGGTATTTTTGAAAAGGGGGAATTCTGGGCCTTCCAGTTATATAAATATCTAGTAGTAAAAGGCCAATACTGAACGACCTGATTTCCTATTTCATCTGGGGTCCTACCAGTCAGGGAGGGAGGGCTATGATGGATTAATCTGAGGAGTTCCATCTGGCTCCGGGTGGAATGTGCCAGTCCTCTTTCCCTGACCTTCCATTGTGTGGGCCTGAGGACTCTGTCCACCAATGCTGTTGGTGCTCTGGGCCCCAATGGGGAGTAAGGGGGTAGAAAGAGGTCTGCCTCGGAGGTTCCATCTTGGAATATAGGGGCGCCCCTCCTTCTCCTGTTCCTCTCACTGGAGAGTATTGTCTCTGGCAGCCAAGACTCAGGCACGGGGGTGGGTTTTGTTAATAGGAAGGGCTGGACCACAGGCAGGGGCCCCCTACTCTATTTATGAGACCCCTCCATGTAACAATATAGGGAACTTAGACAGGGTGGCTGGAGCAAGGGTGAAAAACAATCTCTTGCACCCAATGAATGGTGGCAGCATCAAAAGTCCTGCCCGAGGGCCACCCTACATTAAGAGTGGGCCATTCAGATGAACATAAAGTAACTCACCATTTCTTCTTGACTACTGCACTGTTGTTCCTGGCAGTCTCCTGCATGTCCTGCCAGTGAGCAAGAGTTAAGTCTGGGGTGAAGATTGGGTATTCCCATAGTGAGACACAAGGAATGAGAAATACACTTAAGGTAATTAAGACACGTAGACACATAGACATGTAAATACAGACACAAATACACAAACTTCTGAATGTCCAGGGACTGAAAACAAGGAGGAGTTCAGACAGGCAGGTGGCCAAGTAGAAAATGCTCTTCCTCCTCCTGGGGGGACCTCTGAAACCAGACAGCCATCCCACTAGTGGCTCCAGACAGCTTTCAGCTTAAGAACTTCCACCCCGGGGCTGGAGAGAAGGCTCAGCGGTTAAGAGCACGGTCTGCTCTTCCAGAGGACCAGGGTTTGATTCCCAGCACCCACATGGCAGCTAACAGCTGTCTGTAGTTCCAGTTCCAGGCAAACACCAAGGCAAATAAATAAATAAAAGTTTTTAAATAAAAAAAAAAGAAAAAAAAGAACTTCGACCCCACACGGGATTCAGGAAGTCTCTGCCTTTCTTCTGCAGATCTTCTACCCAGAGACAGTTAAGATCTCTGTTTCCTCACCCTAGCCTGGTGCTCTCACCCCAGGTAGTGCATCTGTATTTTTGTCTGCGCTTTTTGTCTGATTACTTTTCCAGTAGCAGTGAACCTAGGAGATGATACTCCAACCCTTTCACCAAAAGCTCCATCATGTTCTTTGAAAACCCTTTTGGAGCCTCCTCTTTTCTCTTATAATGTACTGAAAGACCCTCAGAGACCCCAGCCCCAAGAACTAACACAGAAATCACTGGCTGTAATTAGCAAGAGGTTATTTTAATACACAGGCACCTGTGGGCAATCAGCAGCTTCAGCTAACTGAGTGTACCAGTACAAATAACAGCCCCCCTTTTATACAGAGCGAGAGAGGGTCTCATCAGCTTAAAGATAAAGGCATACATCTCATTAACTACTTTGAACTACATATAAAATTCTGCTAAATGGTAATGTTGAACATCATTTACAAGGTTCATCTGTGGGGCAAAGTTGTAAAGTTTTTGATCCTGGAGGTGCTGTGAACATCTGGTTTGTGTTAAGATTAGACACTCCCGGTCTCTTCACCCTCCCATTGCCTTCCTTATCTTTTTAAAAAAAACCTTAACTGTCGGTTTCCTGATATACTGAGGTTTTGCCCACAGGATGACTTCCTACTAATTGGCCAAATGGTTCCTAACTGCCGGTTTCCTGATATACTGAGGCTTTGCCCGCAGGATGACTTCCTGCTAATTGGCCTTGTGGAAATTTGGAGGTTGAGGCCTTTCATCCCTCCCTTTTTTTCTTGTGAATGTATAGAATCTTATATCCATTTGTCTTGTTCTTTCTCTAAATCTCTAGGGGACCCAGTTTGCTGCCTAAGCATTTGATACTGCTAAGTCAGGACCATAGCTTGGACTATAGACTATAGACAACCGGTCCTTTACGAACTGAATTAACCTATTCAAAACACATGGTCCTAAGGTGAGAATCAACAACAGTAGGACCAGTGGACCTGCCAAGGTAGAAACAAGTGTAGTAAATCAAGGGGATTTATTGAACCACCCCTCGAACCAACCTTCCTGGGCCTCAAACTTGTGTTTGCACTGGGCCAGTCTTTCTCTTAATTTTTCCATTGACTCTCTAACTATTCCTGTGTGGTCAGCATAAAGACAGCATTCTTCTCTTAAAGTTGCACACAACCCTCCCTCTTTCAGGAACAGTAGGTCTAATCCTCTCCTGTTTTGTAACACAACTTCTGATAGTGAGGTGAGGGATTTTTCAAGGGTGGTGATAGACTTTTCTATGGCTTCTAAATCAGTAGTCATAGCCATCTGTAATTGCATAAGATGGCTGTTTTACACCAATGCTGTAGTCCCTGTCCCAATCCCCACAGAGATACCTCCTATCCCTAGTAGTGAGGCAATGGTCATTGAGACAGGTTTCCTCAGATATTGACCTCTATTTTCAAAGAATGCTATGGCTTCTCCCTCATGGTATGTGACGTGGGGCCAGAGCTGAACTAGAACACAATAGTCATGGGACTGGTTGAAAACCGCTGCAGACACACAGGGGGTTAGCCCGGTGCTGCATGCCCAGAGGGTCCCATTTGGGGCTTCAAGATAATAGCCCCCACAGGGAACCTGAGTAGACTAATTACAGAGTGACTGATGTGCTGGGGGTGGGGTGCCCAAACAGTGGCCTCATCTTGTGACTTCTGGCAACGTCAGTCTGTGAGCAGGAATGGTACACCTTGAGCTAGGTGTGGTAGAGTTGGTAAAATTTCCAGACAGAGCAATAGCTTCATAGTAGGGAGGGCTAGAAGTCAAGCAAAGCCAACATTCCTGAGTCCTATTTGGGTCGGTGGCATTTAAGGCATGATAAGCCCCCTGGACTAAGTTGAGTAGTTCTGAGGTCATCAGTAAAGGGCGTATAGTTCTGGGGGCTTTCAATAGAAACAGGAGGGGTGTCATATACAGGCCTCAAAGGGGGCTTTTCCTTCACAGCTTTTTCTGCTGGGGACTTCTGCTCGGGAAGCACTGGGTTTGGGCCTATTGGTAGAGGGGCAGGATTTTCTATTTTTAATTTGATTTTAAAAACGACCCCTCTATGTCTCCCTGACAACAACCACCACAGTCCCCAGCTCCTCCCCATTGTCCATCCTCTATTTTTAGGGCCCTGGGTGGTAAAGTACATATTGAGGGGTAGGGACAGTCCTAGGACTTGGTTTTTCCAGCCAGAGGAGTAATAACAAGTATGCCCGCCTGGGTTAGGCTGAGTATAGCCCTGGCTGACTTTTATTAGGTCCCAGGATGAGGAGGGCTTCCAATATGCCACCCCCGTTGTTTCGCAGCCCCACTTTTGGCAAAAGAATTCCTCATATCCACCTCATCGGGCCGCAAGGGCTCAGTCCCTACCTCCTTGGGGACTGACATAGAAGTCTGATTGTGCTAATCTACATTGGGTTGTAGGACTACTACACCCAGGGACAGTCATTTGTTGAGGTTGGTTTCCATGGTAGGATCGATTGAGTTGAGCAGGATCTACAATGGGTACATCCTATGAGTCTAATCCAGTGGCTAGCTGGCAAAAATCAGGGGTGAGATTGGGCCACCAGGAGTAGGGTGCATGGGTTCTGGCGATTTCCCATGCTACCTTCCCTGTTTGGGATATGGTTTGCCAGATAAGTTTTTTAACCTGGTGGGGCTAGCTAGCACTAAGCTAGGCAGAATCAATGTCAGCAACATCAGTATTGTCTCAGGAGTCTTAGCTTTAGCAGATTTGCGGTGCGTTGGAGTTTCCACCCCAAAGTTGATGGCTGGGTGTCTCTCGGGAGCTGGCAGGCTAGTTGGTGTTCAGGCTGGGCTGTCTTGACATGAGATGCATGGACCTGGTGGTGATCCTGTCTAGTTTCAAGGCTGTTGGTGCCATCAGGAGCACCATATGTGGTCCCTTCCAGCGAGACTCGAGGTTCTTTGTCTGGTGTCGTCGGACCCAGACAGAGTCCCCAATCTTGAAGGGATGGGGGACTGAGGGGTTCTTAAGTTCCTCTCAGTAGGCAGCCTCGAGGGGTTTCCAAACCTCATTTTGGACCAACTGCAGGGTTTGCAGGTGGGTCTGTATAGAAGGGTAGACAGCGAGATTGGAAAAGTCAGCATCAAAAAAGGATATCATCGGGGGAGGGGAACCATATAGGATCTCAAATGGAGTAAGGCCATGGGGGCCCAGCATATTCCGGGTCCGGAAGAGGACAAACGGCAAGAGTTGCACCCAGTCTTTAGAGCCAGTTTCAAGCATTAATTTGAACAAAGTCTCCTTAATTGTTCTATTAGCTCTCTCAACCTGTCCTGAACTTTGGGGCCGGTATGTACAATGTAACTTCCAATCAATCCCCAATGACTTGGCCACAAAATGACTTACCTGGGAGACAAAGGCCAGCCCATTATCTGATCCCAATACCTGTGGTACCCCATATCTGGGGAAGATGTCTTCCAGGAGCTTTTTGGTGACGATTTTCACCATTTCATGTTTGATGGGGAAGGCTTCTATCCATCCTGAAAAGGAGTCTATAAAGACTAGTAGATATTTATACCCATACATGCCAGGTTTAACTTCAGTAAAGTCTATTTCCCAACAGGTTTCAGGCTTATGCCCTCTCATGCGTACTCCTTGCCCAATCCTAGCTTTTCCAGCATTAACTTGGGTACATGCCTGACATCCAGCAGTAACTTGCTGTAGAAGGGTTCCTTTCTCAGGGAGGTAGTATTCTAAATTACCTCTTTCCAGCAAGGCATTCATTTTCTTGGCACTCAGGTGGGTCAGTCTATGTACAGAAGTGAGCAGTCTTCTGACTATCTCAGTAGGCATGACAATTTTTCCTTGGTAAATTTAGAAACTTTGGTTAGAGTCGTAACCTGCCCCTATCTTTTGGGTGACCTAGATCTTTTTCACTATAGTCCCAGTTAGGTTTTACTTGGGAGCTACTTTCCTGAGTCTATAGAGGCATCAATTGGGATTTTAGTGCCACTTGCCTGGCGGCCTCATCAGCCAGACAGTTCCCGACAGTCTCGGGACTATTTCCTTTCTGGTGCCCTGGGCAATGCATGATACTCAGTCTTTTTGGGAGGAATATTGCCTTCAGTAGGGCTAGAATCTCCTTCTTGTTTTTAATTTCCCTGCCCTCCGACGTTAACAGTACTCTCCTCTTGTAGATTTCTCCATGTATGTGAGCCGTGGTGAAAGCATAACGGCTGTCTGTGTAAACGTTCAGGGTCTTACCTTCTGCCATTTGTAGGGCCTTGGTAAGGACTATGAGT
The DNA here is from genome assembly GCA_004025045.1 of Sigmodon hispidus. NCBI lineage: Eukaryota > Metazoa > Chordata > Mammalia > Rodentia > Cricetidae > Sigmodon > Sigmodon hispidus. The sequence continues at coordinate 28,690 of PVIH01011413.1, forward strand.
TTCACTCGCTGTGCAGATGTCCCTGGAGGTAAGGCGCTTGCCCAGATCATCTTGGCTCCATCTACTACTGTGGCCGAGGTCTTTCTCTCCCCTTGGAGCAGAAAACTATTCCCATTGGTGTACCAGGTTAAATCAGTTCTCTTCTGAGGCTAGTCGGACAAGTCTGTCTGAGTCCCATGTGTTTCTGCCAGTATTTGCTTGCAATCGTGCAGAACCGGGCCTTTGGGCACCGGTAGCAGGGTGGCAGGATTTAAGAAACTGGCCAGGCCAAACTGTACTTCATCTGTGTCCAGCAGGAGGGCCTGGTAGTGAGTCATGCGGGCATTTGACAGCCACCAGTCTGAGGGTTGCCTGACTAAGGACTCCACCGCGTGGGGGGCAATCATTGTGAGGGGCTGACCCAGAGTTAACTTCTCCGCGTCCTTAACTAAGATTGCAATGGCAGCCACCATTCTCAGGCAAGGGGGCCACCTGGCAGCCACAGGGTCCAGCTTTTTGGAGAGGTAGGCAGTGGGCCTTCTCCATGGTCCTAGCCTCTGGGTTAACACCCCTTTTGCGAACCCTTTTTTCTCATCAACAATAAGTTCAAATGGCTTAGTGAGGTCTGGCAGCCCTAGGGCAGGTGCTGAAAGCAAGGCCCTATTGATAGCCTCAAATGCCTCTTGATGTTCCTGGCTCCAAGTGAAGGAAACCTTATCCTTGGTCAGAGCATACAGGGGAGCAGCTATTGCAGCAAACCCTGGTATCCATAATCTGCTGAAGCCAGCGGTCCCCAGAAATTCTCGAAGTTGCTTGACATTCTGAGGGGTTGGGAGGTGAGCTATAGTCTCTTTCCTGGCTGGGGTGAGCCATCTCTGCCCATCTTTCAACTGGTACCCCATGTAGATCACCTCTGCCTGACATATCTGGGCCTTCTTGGCTGAGTCTCAATACCCTAGTTCCCCCAATATCTGAAGTAGGTCCCTCGTACCTTGGATGCATTCTTCTGAGGTCCTGGCAGCCAAGAGCAGATCGTCCAAATACTGCAACACGATGAGATCCAGGTGTAGCTTTTGGAAGGGCACCAGGTCCCAGTGGAGGGCCTCATCAAACAGAGTGGGGCTATTCTTGAATCCTAGAGGAAGCCTGGTCCAAGTCAGTTGTCCTGAGAGCCCACCTTTAGGGTCTCTCTGCTCAAAGGGGAATAAGGGTTGGCTTGATGGGCTTAGCCTCAGGCAGAAAAAGGCATCTTTTAAATCCAGGACTGTGTACCACACATGTGAGGGGGACAGTGAGCTCAACAGATTATACGGGTTTGGCATTGTGGGGTGAATGTCTTCTACCCATTTGTTGACCTCCCTAAGATCTTGTACCAGCCTGTAGTCTCCTGTTCCTGGCTTCACTACAGGCAGTAAAGGGGTATTCCATGGAGACTGACAAGGGTTTAGTATTCCTTGGTCCAAGAGTCTTTTGATATGTGGTTGAATTCCCCTATATGCCTCCTGAGGCATGGGATACTGCTTGACAGACACAGGAACTGCTGATGCCTTTAGAGGTATTATCAAGGGTGCCTGTTGGATTGCTAACCCCATACCTCCAGTCTCTGCCCATGCCTGGGGGAAATCTGCAAGCCAGTTGGAGTCTAACTCTCAGGTGGAGGGTTTTTCAAAAAGTTTATATTCATCCTCTAAGTTGAGGGTGAGGACATGGAGGGGCTCCCCCTCCAGCCCAGACACTGAGGTCCCTTCTTTTCTAAAATGGATTTGGGCTCTTAACTTTGTGAGCAGGTCCCTTCCCAATAGGGTATATGGACAATCAGGCACATGGAGAAATGCATGGGTTACTTTACCGGTCGCCAGGAGCACTATCTGTTTGGTGGTCCATCGATAGGGTCTTCCTCCAGTAGCTCTGTGGACACATGCTGTCTGGTTACTCAGGGGCCCTGAGGTCTGGGTCAGGACTGAGTGCTGAACTCTGGTGTCTACCAAGAAGGTGACCGGCTGCCCCTCAACTCTTAGTGTTATCCTGGGTTGGGGGGGGGCTCCTGACCCTGACTTCCCTAGTCCTCGTCCAGAGCAAGGAGGTGGGAGGTTGGTTCTGGGTTCTTCTTCTTGGGGGCCTTAGGGCAGTCTTTGACCCAATGTCCCCTTTCCTTACAGTAGGTACATTGGTCGTGATCTATTCTGGGCCTCCTAAAGTCTCCCCTTCTACCCGGCCTACCTGCTCTCTCCTGTCCTGTCTTATGACTAGCCTGAGCAACGGTGGCCAAGATGCGGCTGAACTCTCTGCCCTGCCTTCAATCAGATTCCCTCTGCTTCTCATACAAGACTCTCTGCCCCTCATTTATTCCTTTGAGCAGTTTTCATCTCTTTCCTCCTGCAGTTTTCTGAGCAGCTCTTCCTTTCTTCTGGGGTTTCTCGCTTATTGTAGATCTTTTCTGCCTCCCTCAAGAGATCTTGCAAGGTATAGTCCTGTAGATTTTCCAACCTCTGCAGCCTATTCCTAATGTCTGGTGCTGACTGATTAATAAATGTCATAGAGACATTTCCCCATTGCTCTCGGCTGTCTGGGTCAAACGGAGTATACCTCCTATAAGCTTCCTTCAATCTATCTAAAAATGCAGTCGGGGCCTCTTTGGTCCCTTGAGTCACTGATCTTACCTTGGCCAAATTGGTGGGATGGCGTCCCACACTATGAGTAACTGGCAGTAAAGACATAGGTGGTGCCTACCTTCAGCTGTATTAAAATCCCAATCAGGGTGGGTTAAGGGGAAAGCAGCATCTATCAAATTTGGGAGCTGTGTCGGCCTCCCGTCCTCTCCCAGGACATTTCTCCTGGCTTCCAAAAGGACCTTCTGCCTCTCCTCTGACATGAGGAGAACCTGCAAAAGCTGCTGACAATCTTCCCACGTGGGCTGGTGGGTTACTAAAATAGACTCAATCAGGGAGGTCAGCACCACGGGATCTGTGGAGAAAGGTGGATTAATCATTTTGCAGTTATAGAGATCTAAAGCAGAGAATGGCCAGTATTGTCATACCCCCATCAAGACCTCCCATCTGTCTTACAGGGAGTAGCTTTGAAGTTCCCTCCGTGGGGATGAGGGGTTCCCTTCAGTTCCGAAGGCTCCCTGCCACTAAGGAGTAGGCTGGGAAATCTCCTTCTGGTGCAGGGGAGACTTCAGGCGTCTCTGCTCTCCCCACAGCGGAGACTTCAAGTTCCCCTGATCTCCCCACAGCCTCTCTCTCTGCTTGCTCCCACTCCTTCCCCACTGGCACCTGATACAGCGGCCGGATCCTCAGTCAGGAGATCAATGAGAGCTGCGTTCTCATGGGGAAGGACTCTCCTGGGAGTAGGCTTGGGGGAATCCTTTTGCAAGATGGTGTAAAGGTGGGACTCCCCCGGGGTGGTAGGGGTTGGGGGGACCAGGGCCGTGGCTGGCCTTGGAGCCAGGACCAATGCGTTCCCACAGCCATCACTCAGATGGGAGTCGGGCAGGGCCAAGACTGGTGCCAAAACCGGTGCTGCTGCATCCCTGCAGCCGCTGCTGTCACAGAAGCTACCCCTACAATTGCTACAGTCACAAACTCTGCCGCCCAAATGATAGGAGGGCTGGGCCGAGGCTGAAGCTGGAGCCGATGCTGCTGCGTCCCTGTAGCCACTGCTACTACCTCCACAGTCACTGCCTGGATGAGAGAGAGATGGGGCTGAGCAAGAACTCTGTTGAATGAGCTGGAAAGTGGGGAGGCACAAAGAGAATGGCCCAGGGAGGTGGATCATAGGCTAGATTCTCCCAGGTGACAATGTAAGCCACTTGATCTGGGTGTGCATGAGGTCCTGGGCTAAGGATTCGATCTTTAATCTGTAAAACAATGGAATGGTTAAAAGTCCCATCCCCGGTCCAGCCCACATTGAAAGCTGGCCATTCTGAGGAGCATAGAGTGATCCATTTCTTCTTCCGAATTTACACCAATTGATTGTAGGCTCGCTCCCAAACTTCTTTCCAGTGATCTAGAGTTAAACTTAAAGTTGCAGTGACACACTGACCCATGATTCTTTCTTCAAACAAAAAGAGAAGTGTGACACAAAGGGAACAAAGAACAACAAGCAATACAGACAGGACACGCGCTGTGCGGCTTTGATAAAATATCAAAAGTACATGATAAAATATCAAAAGTACAAACTCAGATAGCTGTTCACGGGACGCAGACCCCTCTCAGCCAACAGTTCCATGTATCCCTTGGATACAGGTGGGGCCTCAAAGAATCAGGCCCCCCAAATCCCAGGCATGCCTTCCAGGGCAGCAGGGGAGAAATCTGAGCTCATCAGCTCTTTCTCGAGGCTGCCCAAATCTACAAATGCCTTACACGTAGACTACCCAAACGCAATGCTAGCAGGCAATTCTTACCTCCCAGTGATCTGTGTGTGAGTCTTGGATGCAAGGGGTCCCTGTGAATCTTGGTGGGACCCCCAAATGAAAGACCCTCAGAGACCCCAGCCCCAAGCACTAACACAGAAATCACTGGCTGTAATTAGCAAGAGGTTATTTTAATACACAGGTACCTGTGGTCGATCAGCAGCTTCAGCTAACTGAGCGTGCTAGTACAAAGAACAGCCTCCCTTTTATACAGATCGAGAGAGGGTCTCATCAGCTTAAAGATAAAGGCATACATCTCATTAACTACTTTGAACTACATATAAAATTCCGCTAAGGGGTAATGTTGAAAATCATTTACAAGGTTCATCTGTGGGGCAAGGTTATAAAGTTTTTGATCCTGGAGGTGCTGTGAACATCTGGTTTGTATTAAGATTAGACACTCCCAGTCTCTTCACCCTCTCATGGCCTTCCTTATCTTTTAAAAAAAAAACCTTAACTGTCGGTTTCCTGATATACTGAGGCTTTGCCCGCAGGATGACTTCCTGCTAATTGGCCTTGTGGAAATTTGGAGGTTGGGGTCTTTCAGTACCATCTACCTTTTCTTTGCATCCTAGACCATTTTTTCTTCAGCAACCTCAGTGTTCCTTACATTTTTTTAAATCCTGAAAAGGTTGATGGTTATGTAATAGTCTCACAAACCTGTCCACCAGGACCTGAGGAGTACTCCAACTACAGTGTTCCTTAATCCTGCCTCCCTCCAGTGTAGGCCTTTTCAAGACTCCACCAGGGGAGACTCAGGAGTCACTAACCATAAACTTTGTGGTTTATGGTTAGCTCACCTTCAAATCTGTGTTGTTGACATCTGAAATGTTTCTAAGAGATCTGGGCCTCTACTTATTTCTGCAGATCTAAAGAGGAGTTAGAGGTCAGTTTTCAGACTCAGGTGAACAAGAGACAGTCATACATTCTAGACACAGGAAAGAAGCCATAGAGCCAGAGTTTGATTCTGAGGACCCATATCAAGCCATATGCACAGCTTCTGTGTAGATATGTACTTTTGAGCATAGATAGTCTTGGAGACCAGAGGTATATGATTATCCTGAAGTTCAAGTTACAGGTAGTTGTGAGCTGCCCAGCACGGTTTTTGGGAACTAAAGTGGGGTCCTATTGAGAACAGTATGTGACCTTAAACATTGAGCCATCTTGGGCTGGAGAGATGGCTCAGTGGTTAAGAGCACTGACTGTTCTTCCAGAGGACCTGAGTTTGATTCCCAGTATCCACATGACAGCTAACAATTGCCTGCAATTCCAAGATCTGACACCCTTACACAGTTATACATGCAGGCAAAACACTAATTCACATAAAATAAAAATAAATATTTAAAAAAATTGAACCATCTCTTTAGCTTCTAAACCAGAAGTTCTCAGCTCATGGGTCTCCACAGAAGTTGCCTAAGACCATCGGAAAGCACAGATATTTGCTTTACAATTCAAAACAGTAGAAAAATCATAGTTATGAAGTAACAACAAAAGTAATCTCATGGTTTAGGGGTCCCCACAGCATGAAAAACTATATAAAAGGGTCATAGCATTAGGAAGGTTGAGTGTCTAAATGGAGAATTCTATTTCTGCATCTGGAACCAGACATTGTTAGCTTAGCTCCTCAGGAAAGAGGTTTTGCTCCATTAAGACACCTGATCCTTAAGAAGCAAGATCAAGAGGGTGAAAAAGAGACTGGCCAAGGGCTTGCTTTCTTGTCTTATCTGTCTTCCCTGCTCCGCCTTGGGTTTCTAGCTTGGCCTCTTGCTGTACATGTTCAGCCATGTATGAGACTGAGTGAGTTGACCTTGCAGGTTGGTAATAAGTAACTGTTTCTAAGTAATTTAAAAAGTTTGTCTACTGCTGCTTGAGGACCTGGAAATCCAGTTCCTTTGTTGTGTCTTGGTGAATTTTTATCAACCCGACACAGCTAAAGTCAGGGGAGAAAGAACCTTAACTAAAGAACTAATTCAATTCTACTTGCCTATGGCCATGTCTTGATTAATAACTGACATGGGAGGGCCCAGTCCACCACAAGCAACACCATCCTATGCAAGTGGGTTTTGGTTGTCTAAGATAGCTACTATCTAAGTATTGCATGAATGCTATTTTGTATATAATAAAACTCAGAGCCAGAAATATCAGAGGGACAGGGAACAAACCACAGCCAGTTCTCACCCAGCCAACTCCTCAGGCTAAATGAGGTAGGTCTTATCTCCAGAGTCCTCTGACTAGCCACACAAACAAAGGGGAAGAACTTCTACCTTTTCCCTATCATTCTTTCTCTGCCCAGCTATTTCTTGGACCAACTTTCCTAGTGTTAGGATGTAGGATGAAGTTTCTGGCCCAGCCTATCCCTGAGATCTGGACCTGCCCTCAGATTCTTAGCTCTGTCTAGCCCTACGGTCGGGAGCAACAGTCCCAATGTCTCAAAGAAACACACAGAAGCTTATATTAATTTTATGCTGACCAACCTGTGGCTCAGGCATAGTACTTGCTAAATCTTAGCTCTTAAACTATTCTATGATTAGCAAGTGGTGTAGTACCTTTTCTCAGAGAGACATTTTATCTTCTTTCCTCTCTATCTCCCTGGCATCTCTGCTCTGTTCTTTCTCTTCCCAGAGTTTTCTTAGTCTGGTAGCCTTGCCTATACTTTCTGTCTGCCTTCTAGCCAATCAGCAGTTTATTCAACCATTGAAGCATCAGGCCAGTGCTACTTGGGTTCAGTAACTCAGGCTTGGGCCTGCAATTGATAAAGGACATAGACACATCTCAGCTTAAATACGGGGTGGGGAACTGGAGGGTGGGGTGGTGGTGTTTACCTTTGATGGAAGCACAGTGGGTGTTCCCCAAGTAACCAGAGATTACTGACTTTAGATAAAAAGTCCAGCTTCCTGAACCATCACCCACAGGTAGGCAAGTCAAAACAATATGGGACAATGGAGAACACTGGGTATGAAACTCCCAACCTGCAGGCTGTGTTCTTCAAGGCTCAGAGTTCAGGTAAAGGTCAGAGAAGGGGCCTACAAACCAGTAAAAGGGACAAGTATCTACAATGCACAAAAGTATAAACCCACAGCACCAGGATTAAAGGTAGGTGCCACCACCACCACCTGTTTCTATTTGACCTTGAACTCACAGAGATCTAGAGAATTTCTGCCTCCAGAGTGATGGGATTAAAAGCGTGGTCACCATTCTCTGACTTTTGTGGCTTGGCTCTGAAGGTGGCTCTGTCCTCTGATATTTTAATTAAATATACACTATGTCACCACATCTGAGTGTGAACCAGAGAACAAGCCAGTAAGCAGTATTCTTCCAGGGTCTTTGCTATAGTTCCTGCCATGTCTTCCCACCGTGACTGATTATGAGGTTGAAGTGTAAGATAAAATAAATTAAATCCTTTCTTCTCCCAAATTGCTTTTGGCTGTGGTGTTCATCAAAGAAATAGAAGGCAAGGTAGGACTGATAGCATGGGCCAAGGGAGTCTCTTGTAACCTGGCCATGAACTTGAATCCTGTCATCTGTGCTATGTCCTGTCCATCAAAAGAGCATTTTGTTGTTGTGGGTAGTGGTTTTACTTGTTGTTTTTAAAGGATCTCACTGCCTAATAAAGGCTGTCTTTCAACTTGATATCCTCCTCTCCCTGACTCTCAAGTGTAACAGTTACAAGCATCTGTCACTATCTCCATCAAGAAGCCAACCTATTCTCTATCGCTGTGGTTTGAGTCCTGGACTCAGCCATGCTTACCCTCCTTCAGTTCCTGAGCTTTTCAGTTATACAAGACAATAACCACCCCACCCCACCTTTTTTTTTAGCTTAAACCTACTTCCTCTGAGTTTTTCCATCCCTTAAAACCAAGAGGAATATTCTAATATAGTAGGCTTCTATAAATATTTGATGATTGGATTCAAAAGAAGTAATAAAGAATTGATAAGCAATTTTAGAACTTGGAATGTGCAGAAGCCCAGAAATAACACCCATGGGTTGGCAAACCTTTTCTGTAAACAGCCAGCTAGTAAATATTTTAGGCTTTGCAGACCACACAGTCTCTGTTGCAGTTAACCAATTCTGCCAGTTTGAGAGTGGCCAGAGATAACACAACAATGAAAGTGCTAATAAAACTTTATGAACAAAGCCAGCGATTTTGACCACTGACCATGGTTTTGCTGGTCTCTGCTCTATTAGACATATGGGAAGGATTGTTCAATTTTACATGTTTTGAAATAACTGAACAGATTGGGGGTGGAACTGGGGGTGTTACTGAAAGGAAGATCAGACTGTTTCCTCTTGATGCTCTCTGCCTTCTTGACCCATCAGTGTCTGAGGAGCTTTTGTAAAAGTGAACACTCATCCAGTTCCTCAGTGCCCTCATCTTCTCCACCCTTTGCTGCTAAGTTGGTCCCAATGTCATCATGCTGGGCCCTTCCTTCCCTGCTCCTTGCTCTTCCATCACCCTCAACTTTTTTCATCTTATCCTCGTTTTTAAAATGTATGTACATATATGTGTACATGTTTACATGTGTGCCATGACGCATGTCTAATGGTCGGAGGACAACTTTGGGTAGTCACCTCTCTCCATCTTGTTTGAGGCAGGATCTCTTGTTCACCACTACCTATGACAGGCTAGCTAACCTGCAGACTGGGGACTCTCCTACCTTCACCTCCCATGTCACAATAGGATGGGGTTACAGATGTTACCATATCTGACTTTACATGAGCCCTGAGGATCTACTCTGGTCCTTACACTTCTGTTGAAAGACTCTCAGAGACCCTGGCCCAGGAACCAACAGCAGACCACTGGATGCAAGAAGCAAGAGGTTCTTTATTATTCACACAGGCACCTGCAGGCAATCAGCAGCTTCAGCTAACTGAGCGTGCCGGGCACAAAAAGCAGTCCCCTTTTATAGAGAAAGGAGGTTTCATCAAGCTTAAGCATAGCGACACATGGTTACCTTAAATCATGCACAAAGTTCAGCTAAGGGGCAGCAAGGTTGTTTGTTCTGATGGGGTCCTGGAAAAACCATGAACATCTGGTTTGGGTTAAGATTAAACACTCCTAGCACTTTCCGCTCTCCTGTCGCCTTCCTTATCTTTTCCAGATGGCCTCCAACTGGCAGTTCCTGGATTTATTGGTGACTTGCCCTCAGGTTGACTCTTGCTAACTGGCCTTGTGGAAAATTTACACTGGTCAGGCTGTTTAGGGTTGAAGTCTTTCACTGTGACAAGTACTTTATCCACTGAGCCACCTCCTCAACCCAACATCCCCCTCCCCTCCTTATTCCATGTTTGTAGAAGAGAACCATTAATCTTTTGAACCTCAGAATGAGCATAATCCCTGATAGAAGCAACTAAAGAAAAGAAATCTCTATCTTGGTTTGCAGTTGCAGAGGGGGTCAGTCCATCGTGGTGGAGATGGCATGATGGAACAGGTGTGTTTGTGGCAGGGGAGCTTGTGATAGAGGCTGTTCACACCACTTTAGACCATAAGGCAGAGAACAAAGTAGGAACCTTTCATCCAGTCATAACCTTCCAAGGCCCACATGGTACCAGTCACCCACTTCTTTGATCTAGACTGTACCTCATAAAGTCTCTATAACCTCACCAAATAGTATCACTGGTTGGTGAATAAGTGTTCAAAACAAGCCAGTGGAGGGCAGAGTCAATCCTGATCATACACCAAAGAGAAAAATGAAGAAAACAAGAGACTCATTCACCAAGCAGAGATGTCCCAACTGTCCTCCAGGGTACCCACTTCTAGGAGAAGCACGTCTGGGAGAACCCCTGGGAATAAGATAGGGGGTCCTGGCAGAAGGAGCTTTTCTCTAACAGTGTGAGATTTAAGAGGTGCATGACTGCTCAGCATTCTGCTTCCTTTGCTACTCTTTTCTTTAAAAAAAAATTATTTTTATTTTATGTGAATTGATGTTTTGCCTGAATGTATAACTCTGTAAGGGTGTCAGATCTTTGAGTTACAGACAGTTGTTAGCTGCCATGTGGATGCTGGGAATTAAACTCAGGTCCTCCGGAAATGCAGTCAGTGCTCTTAACTGCTGAGCCATCTCTCCAGCGCTCCTTTGCTACTCTTGAGGCCAGCAATGGAGTTACAGACTGGGGGAGCCTGAGCTGCCCTATGGAAATGGTGGCAGTCTTAAGCATCTTTTCAAAGCAGAGCCAGATAGCCACTGTCAACAGAGACCTTGGAGACTTGTCTCCCTTCTGAGGCTGCTACAATACTGTCCTCAGAGTGACACTCAGAGTCCCCTTCAATCTCTCAGGCCTTTGTAGCCTTTCAATTGGAAACACTCACTGTTCTGATAGCTACATGGCCTGGGGTCATAGATGTCTTGTTTTCACCAATTAGCTAGGTGACCTTGAGCAAGCTATACCCTCTCTGTACCTGTGTATTAAAACACCGAGACTAGATTGCAGACTGACCTTTTCTTTTCTTCGCTCTCTTTCTCTCTTTTCTTTTTTGAGATAGGGTTTTACGTAACTATGGCTGGCCTAAAACTCACTATGTAGACAGGCTAACCTTGAACTCACAAATATCTTCTTGTTCCCTGAATGCTGGAATGCCCAAATATAGATTTAATTTTTTATGTTACATTATTTTATGCTTTTGTGTGTATGTAAGTGTGTGAGCCACCTTAAATATGTGTTGGGAATTGAATTTAGACCCTCTGGAAGAGCAGCATATGCTCTCAGCTTCCAAGGTGTCTCCTCAACCCATAGATTTACTTTTTAATACAGGGATAAATTTTAAAGTCAGCTGCAACTCTTGCATGCTTCAAAATATCCTTTAAAGGGCACAAATCACCACAAAATTCTGTCAGTGGGATTTTGTTCTTTGTGTATATTGTACAGATATTTTTGAAAGACCCTTAGAGACCCCAGCCCCAAGAACTGACACAAGAATCACTGACTATAATCAACAAGAGGTTATTTTAATACACAGGCACCTGTGGGCGATCAGCAGCTTCAGCTAACTGAGCGTGCCGTACAAAGAACAGCCCTCCTTTTTATGCAAAGAGAGAGTCTCATCAGCTTAAACATAAAGACATACATCATATCTCATTAGCTACTTTGAACTACATATAAAATTCCACTAAGGGGTAATGTTGTAAATCATTTGCAAGGTTCAACTTTGGGGCAAGGTTGTAAAATTTTTGATCCTGGGGATGCTGTGAACATCTGGTTTGGGTTAAGATTAGACACTCTCAGTCTCTTCACCCTCCTATGACTTTTCTTATCTTTTTTTCAAAGGGTACTGAAGCTTTGCCCACAAGATGACTTCCTGCTAATTGGCCAAATGGCCTTGTGGAAAATTTTCAGTGTTTTGATTTGAGGTTGAGGTCTTTCATTTTTACTTTGGACAGTATCTTGAATAGCCCATAGGGGCTGGCCAAAAATTCACTATGTAGCCAAGGATGATTTGAGTGCTAGAATTATAGGTGTATACCACCATGATGGATATTATGCAAGGTGAGAAATCTAATCATCAAGGTTTCATGCCTGCTAGGCAAGGACTCTCTGACTGAGATACACTCCAACCCAGCTGTATAGAGCTTTTAAGGTCCCCAAGGGAATCTGGTGGGGTGTCTGGGGATAAGTGTCTGCCTTCTAGGCAGCGAATGGCAAGTCCCCCATGTAGTCTTTCCTGAGGCTCTTTGCCCATTCTGCATTCTTTTTTTAAAAAGATTTATTCATTTATTATGTATACAGTATACAGAAGAGGGTACCAGATATCATCATAGATGGTTACGAGTCACCATGTGGTTTCTGGGAATCGAACTCAGGACCTCTGGAAGAATAGTCAGTGCTCTTAACCTCTGAGCCATCTATCCAGCACCCCCATCCCCCACCCCACATTCTTAGCATCTGTAATCACAGAAGTTAACAATTGCTTCACCTGTAATTGAAACGATCAAAGAAATAGAAGAATTTGGAAAGCCTGAAGTAGCACCATCACCAGGAAGTTCAATGAAATGCTCTACAGTCACTCTGTAGGACAGTGCTTGGTGCAAAGTGTTCCATAAAGCATAGGTGTTGGTCCGATGTTATTACTGTTGTTATGTCTTAGGAGCCTCTATTCAGTCTGGCCTGTGATCATCTGGAGAGTGTAAAGAATGCTGTCAGCTCTGTGCTCTCATCACCTGTACTCCTTTGTCCCTGAGCCTCTGTCAGGAGCTGTTGACCTCATGCTTTGGTGCCAGCTGGATGTGCCCAGGAAATCATAACTGTCTTGACTTCCTCACTGATTGTCAGATAGGAACAGCTCTGGTGCTGAAAGCACCAAGGTCTATCACTCCACTACAGGAGAGAGTCAAAGGGACCCTCTCCTTGCCTCTTTGTCTCTCAGCCCCCCCCCCCAGTTTCTCATAAGTCACTTTCATGGGATTTCTCATCCTCTCACCTGCTCCTGGAACCTGGTCTAGAGTCTGAATTTCTGGGATTTTTTTCATGCCATGGAGATGGGACCAGAGGTGGAACAAAGTGGGCAGGAGAACACGAAGGGAAAGAAGCATCTGAAAAGAAGGAGGGGGATTCCAGAAATCACCTGCCAGATAGAGGCTACACAGTGGATGCAGAGGAGGATGCTTCCAGAATTACAAGTGACCTAGACTTGGAAATGGAAGGACCCAGGGACCAAGAAAGTACCTTACACATGGGCTCATAACATTTCTAGGGAGAGAATTTGGTACTGTGTCTGTACCATACAAATGTTCAGAATGGAATGAATGAGTTGGGTAGGCAAAGAGGTCAGAGAAGACATCCCAGGCCCTATGCCAGCAGGCTTAACTGTGGCTTCAGGGACAGCTGAGCCTGCACCATCTGCCCTAGAGGTGCCTGACATTCCCTTCAGATCAGCTTCTTGCCTCTGCTCCCCACACATCTGGGGCTTCTGGTTCTGGACTGTCCCCACCAAGGTCCAGTACAGGTATACCTATAGGCCCTTGTCATGGACCCAGACAAGTAGGAAAGTTGCCTTTCCTGCCCTTCTTCCTCTGCAAGAAGACTGTTTTAAAATTAATTTATGTGGCTTGAGAGAAGGCTCAGCACTTAAGGGAACAGGCTGCTCCTCCTGAGCACCTGAGTTTGGTTCCCACCATCTACTTTGGATCGCTCACAACCTCTAACTCCAGCTCCAGGGAATTTGATGTTCTCTTCTGGACTCTACAAGCAATTGCATGTATGTGCACATACATACACAGCCACATACAAATAAATTTTAAATTTATTTTCAATGTTTATGTGTGCATATTGACATCTGTGCACGTGTGTGTGTGTGTGTGTGTGTGTGTGTGTGTGTGTGTGTGCCTGTGTGCATGCGTGCATATGTGTGTGTGTATGTAGAGGCCAGAAATTAACATTGAGAGTCTTTTCCAGTCAGTTCCTGACTTTATTTTTTGAGGCTGGGTCGCTCACTGAACCTGGGGCTGAGTGCTCCCTGAACTGGATGCTCAGCAAGCCAGGGTCTCCCAGCTCTACTTTCCTGGTGCTGGCTTTGCACTCTACTAATCTTTTTACATAGGTTCTGGGATCCTAAACTCAGGTATTCCTGTTGGCATATCAAGCACTTTACCAACTGAGCCATCCCCACCTCCACACCCCAGTGGCTGCAGAAAGGCATTCCTCAGAGAGATCAAAGACCCTCTACACCAGGTGCCTCCATCTTTGATCTGTCTATACATTTCCTGGTGGTTCAATGCAGATGCCAGTCTGGGGTCAGTCTGCAGTGTGAACAGGTTTCATGGTGAAGAATGTAACTTAATTACCAACCCCTCTGAACACAAAGGTGATAAGGGTATGCCTTTGTCTGACCTATACCCTTTCCAACAAGACTTTTTATTCTTATCTATTCTTTAAGGCTTAGCTCAAATGTCACTCAAAGTATCCTGAATTTTTCTCATCCTTTCCCTAGGAAGAAAGCTTTCTGTTTCCCTGTAACTCCCAGAACATTTAGTGAACACCCCTTTATGCTGTGGCTCCTTACATCCTTATGAGGCTGTGTGAACCCTGTAGCTTGTCTTCCACTATCTGCCATAGAGGACAATTGCCTTTGAGTACTTGCCAAGCTCTGAGCTCAGTCTCTACTGGGCATTATGTTAATTATCCTTAGATAGTCTTGAGTGGCAGGTATAAGTATCCAGAGGCTCAGAGAGGAGAGGTGAATTGCCTGCAATCACATAGCTAGTAAGTGGTCAAAGCCACTAAGTCTGTCAGCTCAAAGCTGTCAAAAACTCAAGCTCTTACTTATTTTGCAGTCACTGAATGAGTGACTAAGTAAATGGATGAATGAGTGGGTGGGTGAATGGAAAGATAGACAGGTAGATAGATAAATGGATGGGTGATAAAGTATGTTGGATGAAGAACTGACTCTGTCTGAAGTGCTTTACTTGAAGCTCAGGGATTCCCATCCATTGATTTGGAATGACTTTCTGCAAATCTCTGTCCTTCCAACCCCAAGCTTTCTATGTAATCTTTATTCACAGCTGAGCCCCCATTCACAAACAGGAAAGTGACATGTTCTGCCCCAGCCATTGCCCTCTTCTCAGGTTCCGTCTCCAGAATATCATCTGTCACTGAAGGGGCTATCCCTCCCATAGAATATGGGGAGCTCCCTCCTGGGTTACTGATAGGGAGGGAGATAAACCACAGAGAAGCTGCTACCAAGGCACTGACGTGGAACCAGGCAGCTGCTGGCTTTGTTTCACTGCAGCAGCTTATCTCAGATCATCTCCTCAATCACAGTCCCTTAAACAGCTTCTGACAATCAATTCATATAGTGCTGGCTGTTCTTCTTGCTGCTGTTGCTGGAGGTGGTGGGAAAGAATTACCATATTTACCTGTGTAGAAGCACTAGGATCCTGTAGTAGCCTCTGTTCCCTGAGGTGAACCAGCCTTCTGCTCCTAAGTCAGACTAGTAGCTCAGTTCCTTCATGTGGTTCCTCCCATTCCCATTCTCTCTGCTCAGCACACTCTCATCCCCACCATCCATTCTGTACCTAAAATGCATGTTCTTCAGCCTCTTTTCCCAGGTCTTCCAGCTGACTGAATACTTCCTACGGCTGCAAAGTCCTTCCCCTCCCTGCCTGGATAGGAGAGCTTGGATTACCTCTTCAGACAGCTCTTCTTCAACATCTCATCATGCACAGCTTACTTCTCCCTGCCCCACTGTCCTGTTTTATTTTCTTCATCCTGCTTATCATGTTTGGAAGTTTAATTGTACATGATTGTGCACATTGGTGTGCATTCTTCTGATTGAATATCTTCAACTCACCATGTCCACTGTGCTTATTTTGTTTACTCTCCCATCTCCTTGTACTAGGCCTGGCAAACAGCAGACATTTCAGTATGGCTTGCTGAGTCCAGGGCTTTGTATCCACCTAACATGGGGGAAACTACACTCAGAGAAGTGAAAAGATATGCCTTAGGTCACACAGCGGAGAGGCCAGCCAGAAGAGGTCTGACTGCAGAGAGAGAGAGGGAGTCTGCAGTCAAACTCTCTCCTCCTGTGAAGAAAGAGATTGCACCTAGAGACCCTAAGAGACTTGAGCTTGAAGTTTGTTTGTATGTGTGTGTGTGTGTGTGTGTGTGTGTTCTACCTGTGTGTATGTTGTGGACCATGTGTGTGTGATGCTCATAGAAGTCAAAAGACAGCATCAGATCTCCTGAAACTGTTGTTAAACAGATTGTTGTGAGTCACCATGTGGGTGCTGGGAATAGAATCCTCTAGAAGAGCAACAAGTGTTTTTAACTATGGAGACATCTCTCCAGCTCCAATTTATCTGAGCTCCAACAGAGTGTCAGAGTGATTCATGTTTATTGGGTTATTGTGAACTTGTCCCTGTGCCTGACTTTGCTAATGGCTTCCTGTGTATTTAGTTCTTGTTAGTGTCCCTCAGGATCCCAGTCTCCACTTTATGTAGAGCAACAGACATGGAGAAGGAGGTGGGTCATTTGCCATTGTCACACATCATGCAGTGGTCAGGAGCAGGCAGTACCTGTGACCCTTCTCTGATCCTACAATCCCTGTGGTTCCAGGGTGTTGTGGGAAGGATGGACCATCATTCCTTGCTCAGGTCTTCTGTGAGTGGTTAGTGTGGGGCAGGTGGTGGCTAGCAAGGGGTGGGCTGGTAAGCAGAGTGATCAGCCCAGCTCAGCTGCTCACAGCTGTGTGACTCCCCTCTGAGCTACAGTTTCTGCAGATACCTCATGCAGGGCAGAGGCATGAGAAAAGAAATGAAGCACAGAAGGGGTGACCAGTGCCCAGCACCCAGAAAGCACTGAGCAAATGGTGTGTTTACTCAGACAACATAGAGCACATTCAGACTAATGGCCCCAGCCCTGGGACAACAGCTTGGCAGGGAGACTTTATTAAAATCCTTAGCCCTAAACTACCTCTTCCCCCTTCCCCATCTCCCTCTCATCCTCCAGGATTCTTCCTCTGAGCAGTTCTAGTGTGTCAAGAGCCAAAGCTTAACAGCTATTTTTTTTAGTTTATAAGTAAGCTTTTATAGTTAGTCATTTACTAGTAGTTTATATCCTAGGTAGTCAGTCAGAAGACTATATCTTTTATTGTTTTAAGCTAGTCCATGAATCTAGGTGGCTTCCTTTGATCCTCTCAGACCAACAGGTGACACTCTCCAGGCATTCAACTGAGAGCAGGTAGATTCTACCCTGTCTGTTACCTTTTTTTTAAGCTTGTCACTTTTTTTTTTAATAACATTTTTCCTCAGCTACATGCATTCTACACACTCCGAGATTCTACTTAAACAATGGCTAGAAAAATAAAGTGTGCCAAAACTTAAATAAAAATTCCTCCATGCTCCTGTTTTCTTCATTTGTCTTACCTCCAGTTTCGGGTCCACATTGAAGACCCTGCTAGCCGGGGCACTAGCAGGTTTGGGTTTGAGTGCCTTGACTGTCTCTGTCAGGGATCCACTCTAAGCTGCCTCTGAGCTGTAGTATGCCTTCATGTATATTTGGGCAAATATTGTCAGATGGGGAAAGAATTTAGGGAAAACAGAGAAGCAGGGAGAAGCACATAACACACCCATTATTCAAGCAAGTAGTCTGGAGAGGGGAGGGGTAGTCAGGACTAGAGGGAGGGAGGGGCTGAAAGAGGTGTGGGGAAGGAATTAGGTTTCTAGCATCAGGCTGACATTCAAAAGTATAGTGAAGCAACCTGGAAGTCACGAGCATCACCCTGTCAGAGAGCTGGGCCAATCCAAGGCTTCTGCTGTGCTCAACATTAAATTTCAGTGGCTAAATCTGGGAAAGGAACCAAGGGTCTGGGCAGTGTAGGGCAGGGCTGTATGTGTGTAGATGCTGGCCAGCAAATAAGGAAAGTAATGCAGGCAGGCAGTGATGGTGACATCAAAGCAGCCATGGTGATAGTCCTGGCCAGAGCCCTAGCCATGGAGAGGCAGGAGTGACCTCTGCTCATGTAGAACTGACTGAGGTTCCATAAGGTAGGTGTGTGTGTGTGTGTGTGTGTGTGTGTGTGTGTGTGTGTGTATTGTATGTGTTCAGGTACACAAGTTCAATATTGGGGGCACATATTTATGCAGGAGCATATGAAGGACAGGAGACAACCCTGAATGTCATTCCACAGGAGCTATCCACCTGTTTTTTGAGGAAGGGTCCCTCACTGGCCTGGAACTCATCCAGCAAGCTAGACTGACTGGCCAATGAGTCCCAAGGTTTCATCTGTCTCTCCATTCTGTGCTAGTCACTACAACTGGCTTTTGTTTATTTCATTTTTTAAAAAATGTATTTATTTATCATGTATACTGTATACAGAAGAGGGCACCAGATGTCATCACAGATGGTTGTGAGCTACCATGTGGTTGCTGGGAATTGAACTCAGGACCTCCAGAAGAACAGTCAGTGTTCTTAACCTCTGAGCCATCTCTCCAGCCCTTGTTTATTTCTTTTTAACATGGTTTCAGAGGATTAAACTTACATCCTTATACTGCAAGGCAAGCACTTGACTAACTAAGATATCTGATCAGCCTGTTTTCATTTTGTTCTTTGACTCAAGGGCTCAGGCTGGCCTTGAACTTGAGTTCTTCTGTTTCAGTCTCCCAAGTTCTGGGACTGCATGTGATACTGCCCAGTTTCCACACTGTTCAGAGAGCTCTTGGGGGTGGGTGGGAGCCTGGGGGGTCTCACCATATTACTAAATTCTGACATTATTCATTGTTCCTATTTTGGTACCAGCATTACATTCCTTTTAAGGAACATCCTTCCCAATCTTTAGTCACCCAGGTCCCAGAACACACAAGCCACTTAGGTTTCTACCCACTAGACACAGAAAGCTTCAGTAGTGAGGTTTGAGACCAACCTTGTATTTTTTTTTCTTTGAGACAGGGTCTCATGTAGCTTAGGCTAGCTTTGACTTTGAGTTCTATATGTCACCAAGGAAGACTTTGAGTCTCTGCCCCTCCTGCCTTCACATTCCTCCCCAGTGCTGGGATTTGGGGTATGAACTACCACATCTGTTTTATATCATGATGTATTTTGAACCCATGGCTACATGTATCCTGGTTAAGCAAACATTCTGCCAACTGAGATATTTCTACATCTCTAACCCTAGGCCTGTGGGTGTGACTTCTGGTAGAGAGGAACTGTCCCTTTTACTAGGATTACCAAATGAGACATTCTACACCTGGGAGTTTTCTTGAGAATAGGAACAACACAGAACAAACTGGGGTCAAGAATCGGGGCTCCCGTTCAAAGGTTTTAAGCCCTGGATCCTGATCTACCTGAAGCTCATCCTAAATTCTTGTGTTACCTGAGACAATAAACTTGCTTCCCTGCCTCTCATATTTTTATTCCACAAGAATTCAGAACTGAGACACAAAGACTAAAGCCTGTTTGTGCTGGCTGAAACCATGAAGTCACAGAATGCCAGGGGGAGTAGCTCCATGCTAACATAAATTCAAATACCACAGAGGCAGGAGGAATGGCGGGAGCCATGGAATGTCCTGGATGGGAAAGGGGACGTCTCATGTCTTCAGTATCAGAAAAGGGAGTCTCTTTGTGACTGGCACCTGTGGTCTGTAGTGGGATTGTGCCAGTAATGTAAATATTTGTCCTGCCTATGGGTTTAATAAAAAACTGATTGGCCAAAGGCAAACAGGAAGTGTGGGCGGGGCTACCTGGCTAAGAAAACTCAGGAACATCTTAGAGCAGAGACAGACAGCAGACACAGAGCCAGAGTTGCCGGAGCTGCCAGGAAATGCAAAGGAAATGCTGCTCTGAGAAAAGGTACCAAGCCCGCAGGGGTGAAAAAGATGGGTTGAGTTCAGATGAAGGAGCTAACAAATTATATGCCTGGGCCTTAGGTCAATCAGCGTAAAAATAATATAAACCTGTGTGTGATTATTTGAGGCCAAGTAGGGCTGAGAGTGAGACTAAACCTCTAGTCCAGGTTTGGAAAGTTTGGGCCAGAAGCATTTATAACAGTGGTCCTGGCTTCTGCACTTACATGAGTGTGGCACATTACTTGACCAGCTCTTTCTCAGACCTTCCAAGGAACTTACCTTTAAGACTTATATTTTGTTTGTTCTTTTTTTTTTTTTTTTTTTTACTTTTTGCCCCAAGGGACTCACAATTAACCATTATAATAGTTGATTCAATTGCAGAAGTAAAAAGAAGAAAGGAAGGGAGGAAAGAAGGAAGGAAGGAAGGAAGGAAGGAAAGAAGGAAGGAGATGCAGAGCCTAACAACAGATGAGATGTCACAGAAGATGGAGGGGCAACCCAGAAGCTTTTTCATGTAGTCATGGAAAGCACAGGCCTAAGGTCCGAGAAGCTCAATTGAACAGGGAATCCTGTGACTTCTGCAAGGATGTTCAGGAGGCTGTGGCTAACACCTGGCCTGGAGAATAAAGGTGTGAACTGTTATGTCCACGGAGAGCTTCCTTAAGACTGCTGTCCTCACCATCTGCACCCACCAATCGCCCCACATAGGGGGGCCTCTGCTGTGGCTGCTTCCTCTCTCCTTAACGAAGACCTGGCAGCAACTGTTCCATGTCCTTGCATGTCTCTTAGTCTCAAGAAGCCCACCCTGGATCAGTTTGATATATGCATCCTTAGGGCAGGCGCTGTCACCTCCCACTGGGCTTCCAGCCAGACCATCCCACAGCCAAAGAAAGAGCTTTCTTAACTGCAGCACCAGCCCCTTCCTGATGTTCTGCTCTTCTTCCCCTTGGGCAAAGTCCAAACACTTTCCTAGGTGACAAAAGTTACCATGTTGGGACTGGACATTGTGTGCACACTTATAATCCAAGAATTTGAGAGGTGGAGGCAGGAAGATCTTAAGTTCAAGGTGATCCTGGGCTGAATGTATAAAGTAAAGGCAGCCTAACCTTGCCTCCTTGTCCACACTTCCACCCCGCTTCTCAATGCATATATATATATATATACCACAGCCCGAAGTAAGGACAGCTGAGTGAGCAGCTGTGCTCCAGAGTGGGAAGGGTAGAATCAAAGTTCTGTGGACATGGGGGAGGGCAGGGCTGTAGAAGGTAATGCCAGACTATGAAAGAAGTAAGAGAGGCTTTCTAGAGAAACAGACTGGAACATATATGAGCCAGGTCAAGGTACTGGAGGAAGAATAAAAGAAAATCCAAGAATACAGAATAGCTCAGGATATATATATATATATATATATATATATATATATATATATTATGTGAATTGTGTTTTGCCTGCATGTATAACTGTGTAAGGGAGTCAGATCTTGGAATTACAGACAGTTGTTAGCTGCCATGTGGATGATGGGAATCGAACTCAGGTTGTCTGGAAGAACAATCTTAACTGCTCAGCCATCTCTCCAGCCCCCCTGTTTTCTCAGTTTCAATGATGCTCTAGTATCGGAAACTCTCTGCTTGGAAGGCTGGCCTTCAGTTCAGCCTGAGCTATTCTGTATTCTTGGATTTTCTTTTATTCTTCCTCCAGTACCTTGACCTGGCTCATATATGTTCCAGTCTGTTTCTCTAGAAAGCCTCTCTTACTTCTTTCATAGTTTGGCATTACCTTCTACAGCCCTGCCCTCCCCCATGTCCACAGAACTTTGATTCTACCCTTCCCACTCTGGGGCACAGCTGTTCACTCAGCTGCCCTTACTTCTGGGCTGTGGTTTTCATTCCCCAGAGCCTTTCTCACATCTAGCCAATCACACCCAAATCTCTGAGGTTGGAGCTATTGGAGGCCCGGTTTTTTGCACATGCTACCACTGAACTACATCCCACACATGTACCCTGTACCTCGTATAGACATGTCTTTGGAAGAGGGTTATGTGTATGTAGGCAATATATGTGTGAATGCAGGTATGTGGGTATGGAGGCCAGAAGGTGACATGTGATATATTTATTACTCACCCTTCACCTTATTTTTTTTAATTTATTTATTTTTATGTGCATGTGTAGGTACCTGCATGTGTATGGGTACCATGTGCATCTGGTATCCACTGAGATCAGAACGGGACTTCAGGGTGCTTGTGAACCACCATGTGGGTGCTGGGAACCAAACCTAGCTCTTCTGTGAGAGCGTCAAGCACTGTTAACTTTTGAGCCATCTCTCTCCAGCCCTACCTCCACCTTATTTTTTGAGACAAGGTGTCTCACCCGACCTAAAGCTCATCATTCAAATGAAACTGGCTGGCTACAAACCCCAAGAATTCCCCTGTTCCGTCTTCATAGTGCTGGGTTCTTAGATGCTTGCACAAAGTCCTGTGTCTGCTCTTTTGAGGCTCCCTAAGCCATTTGAAGAACATCCCTCAAAAGATTCACTCTGACAGTGTTAGTGCGCTGAGGGCAGGTGCTGGGTCTCCATTATTCTCCAGGCCCACACATGACGGAGAGCATCACTGATAAATGTTGGCTGAAAGGATGATTGACAGCTGCTCACAAGCTATCCTACGCCAGGAGCAGTTCCTCCAGGACAAACGAACAAATGAGATGAATAAATAAATGAATGAGTGAACAACCCATCCAAGTACATATGGCTAAGGCTCTAGTCCAGCCTCCCCTTCAGATATGTAACTGAAAGACTGAACATCCAGCTTGCAGCAAGTCACCCCAGTATTAGTCACAGCTCAGAAACCCGAGGGAGATGTGGTATATGGCTAAAGCTCTTCTCACAAATAAATGAATAGGAGAACTTTAAAACATATTTGGGCAATTTCCCAGCAGTGTGGGGTTGAAGAGAAGAAAGGGGGTGTGTCACTGGCACCTTCAGGGTCTGCATTCACAGACTTTCTAGTTGGAGAGATTTCTACGGGGAACTGGAAAGTCCTCTTCCAGCTCCTCAGCAAGAGTGAAAATATATGATTTAATGACAATGTCTGATTTAATTTCAAACAAGTGGCTCCTACCCACCTCCATGAAAGAAGCTGCTGTGAAAACCCAGGCTCTGTGTCTGCTTTTGAAAAGGCTTATTCCGGGGGGAGGGGCAACTGAGACCGGGTTCAGTCTATGGGTTTTGAATGGACCCAGGAGAAGGTCTTGATGCCTCTTCAGTATCTCCCCTAAATGGCATTAGCTGGAATGAGCAGCCTCTGGAGGCCGAGTTAGAAGCCTGGGGTGGTGGTGGGGGGCATTACAGAACAGAGAGTCCTATAAGACGAACCCCCATCAGCCATTGTCATGACCTACACTGCTCAGGGAAGCCTCTGTCCCCATGGCCAGAGCTACCCCGGGCCAGCAAGCAGGGAGGTCAGAGCTGCCCCAGCCCCAGCTGCCAGTTCCCTGGTTATCTGAATTGAAGAGGTCAGAGGTTAAGTGAGAGATCAGAGTAGCCGGGTCAGAGAAAGAAAAACAAATCCCAGGGATCTTTGCCTGTGCATTCCAAGCATATAGGCCATGCCCTCTGCCACAGATGGGAGGATGTTTTATATGCAACCCTGTCCTTTTCTGTTACCATGTAAATTGGTTGATTTTGTGCCCTCTTTAATTGAGTTAGAGGAATTTAATGGAGCAGGAAAAAAGGATTGGAGGGAGATTTGGATTTTGTTGGATGGTCTACAATTGTAAATACAGCTGTGGCCTCAGCTTCGTGAGA
This sequence comes from Sigmodon hispidus, assembly GCA_004025045.1. NCBI lineage: Eukaryota > Metazoa > Chordata > Mammalia > Rodentia > Cricetidae > Sigmodon > Sigmodon hispidus. Next base: position 52,157 of record PVIH01011413.1, read on the forward strand.
AGCTATGACCCAATATGTGCCTCAGTTTCATTATATTCAGAATGGCCAAGAGACATAGGGCTGAGGGGCTATGACACAATGACTCTGAAGCCTTATGAGAGAGCAAAGAGACCAACTTCAGAGTTCGCTATTCTGCATTTGTTATGGTTTGTATTTTCAAAAACAAGATCTCATGTAGTCCAGGCTGGTCTCAATGTTGCTGTGTAGCCATGGGTAAGCCTGAATGTACAATCTTCCTGCTTCTACCTCCTGAGTGCTAGGTTATAGCATGTGATACTATGCCCTGTTTATGAAGTGCTGGGAATGGACACCAGGGCTCTGGGTATGCTAGGCAGGCACTCTAGCAACTGGACACCTTGCCCAGTATTCTGTGATGTTAACACACTTCTTGTTTGTTGCTTCATTTAAGACAGGCTTTCAGGTAGCCCAGGCTGGCTTGAACTCCTGCGTCGTCTGTACACTTCAGTCTCCTCAAATGGAAACCCTTGCAAAATCTCTGCCAGCCTCCAGCCTTGTGCACTTCTAGGAGGGAAACAGTTCAATGAGGCATCACTGGGGCAGTTTGTGTTATACTGCAGCTGGGAATAGTCTACATCACCCTGTCTCTGGTACTGTCTAGATGATGGAATGACCTTGGGTCTGCTCCTCCTAGCCTTCCTTTCCTTATCTGTTCTGTGGGAGTAGCAGGCCTTCTGTCCTTGTGTCATTTACAACTTAGTACTGGTCCAGGCATGCAATCTCAGCCAGTGTCCCAAAGAACTCCTTCATCACTTGAGTATGTGGCTCTGTAACATGTGCCCTATGCCATTTCTCAGAATTCCCCGGTGGCCATGGGACTCACTTACCTGTTTTTTGTTTATACCTGCCCTACTCCAACTCCGCTATCATAAACCGGCTATACCCCTTCAATCTCAAACAGGCTCCTGGCTCCTCCATCTTCAAGCTTGGCTTTCAGTGGCTTTAAGACAATAAGAAAGGGGATTTTTGTTATGACTGGATGGTACAGAGTATCTAAACCGCCTGACACAGGTAAGTCCTCAAGTCAACTGTCACTGATAAAACATTTACTTGGAATAAATGCTGCTTTCCTAATAAAGCAAGGATGTGTGAGTTTGCATGACGCATGCAGCTCTCAGTGCAAACATTCTACCCAAGAGCAGAAATGCTTACCCCATCTCAGTGAAGGAAGTGGGTGGGAGAGATACAACACCTGATATAAGCAGTCACGCCTTTCGTCCTGTGTCTTAGGGTTTCTATTTCTGTGATGGAACATCATTACCAAAAACAGCTCGGGAGGACAGGGCAGGAACTCGAGCATAGCAGAAACCTGGAGACAGGAGCTAATGCAGGGGCCATCATGACTTGCTCAGTCTGCTTTCCTATAGAATCTGATCACCAGTCCAGGGTGGCTCCACCCACAATTAGTTAGGCCCTCCCACATCAATCACTCAATAAGAAAATGCCCTATAGTCTTGCCTACAGCCTGATTTTACAAAGGCATTTTCTGAATTGAGGTTCCCTCTTCTCAGATGACTGTAGCTTGTTTCAAGCTGGTAGCCAGCACATCCTGGAAGGTGCCTGGCTTACAGCCCATTCTCAAGACCTTGTAGATAGCTAGCAAGTTCTTGACACACAGTTGTATACCTTACTAGCACTAGGTTGGAATTAAATGACTATTGGCAAGTCTGAATAACATTCATCCCTCTTGTTAGAACATCAGATTCTTTAGGGAAGGATGGGCTGTGTGCGTCTCTATGACTGAGCACACAGCCTTGCATATTTAAGTCTGAATAAACGAGTCCCTGAGTACTGGGTGCATGAATGAAAAATGGAAGGCAAACAGCTCAAGCTACTGAACACAGGTGGCTTTGCCCAGAGTAAAGTTCCTGTGGTGACACTGGGTTGGCCAGAGTAGAAGGAAGAGAGTGTAAACAAGAGGTCTTGGATGGTGGTGGTGGGTCTCATATGCAGAATTAGTTAGGAATATGGGCTTGTATTGTGACATTCTTTGCAGAAATCTTTGAGCCAGGAAATCATCTTTGTGACATGGCAGAAATCATGCTTGAGGAAGACTTTTCTATCACTTTCCCTGGCTGCACAGTGGAGTTTTCATACCCCCTGTATGTTGATAGACCACTGTGAGCTTCTGCCAGCCACTGCACTGATGATGCAGAAAATGCCAGATACCAATTCCTGGTTCTTCTTTACATTTTGGAGTATAGTTTATCAGGGTTAGGATGTTACAGCTACTTGAGGCAGCTGGACACATTGTGCCCATTGTCAGTGGTAAAGTGATACTTAGCATATAAGAATTCAATCTTTGGATTCAATCCTTGGCACAGGAGGAAAAAAAATAAACAAATAAAAAGGAAGATCCAGATCTTCACACACGGCTGATAGGAATGAAAAATTTGCAGAATCATTCAGGCAGGTAGGAACTGTCTGTGGGGGATCTCCCAGAAAATAAGCAGGACAGAGACCACCAAGGAATCGCTCCCATGCTGTCCCAGTTTGGAAAGTAGGGGGGAGGGGAGGGTCTTTTGTTGACTGCTTTTGTTGGTTTCAGTAAATACCTGTGGAATTAATTATGTTGAATGAAACTGAGAAAGAAAAGACTGGGGCCAGATGCCAGAAAGCAGTCTGGCACTTTCTCAGGACCTTAGTCATAAGCATAGCATCCAACCCCTCTCCTCCTAGGCACTCACCCAACAGAAAATCAAGTATATGTGTACACAAAAAGCTGTGAGAAAATGTTCACAGCAGCCTGTGTGTCATAGTCCCGAAGTGGAAACAGCAGTGTCCATCAACCAATAGCCATGGAGATAGGATATGGGACATCTGTGTGTGGAAATACAGGTGAGGGATCACCATATTAGGTGATATAGAAAGAATGTGCATAAGTGCTGGCAACAGTGTAATACTATAGAAAATGCAAAGTAATCTATAGCAATAGGTCTGTTTTCTAGGTGGAGGTAGCTATATTCATCTTGACTGTAGTTACGTGGGTATGCGAATGCATGAAAACACTCCATATTGTGTTCTTTATAAGTGTTTAGAGCATCATCTGCCAAATATCTTTTAATAAAGCTGTTCAAGAAACATCTTCGGGGCTGGAGAGATGGTTCTGAGGTCAAGAGCACTGACTGGTTTTCCAGAGGTCCTGAGTTCAATTCCCAGCAACCACATGGTGGCTTATAACCATCTATGATGACATCTGGTACCCTCTTCTGTATATTGTATACATAATAAATAAATAAATCTTTAAAAAGAAAATGGTAAGCTTTTAAAAAGAGAAACAAAGAAACATCTTCTAGAAGGATGCCATGATGGTTACTCATATTGTGCCTGCACTGTTGTGATCTAGTGATCTTAATATTCTGGAGTCCCTACCACCATTAGAAACATTTGATAGACATGATCTGAAATAGCTAGCAAAAACAGTTCAGGAAACAGGCTTGATGAAGCAAATGCATAATGTGGTGAGTGTGTGTGGGCAAAGGGGTGTTAATCTAGGTTGTGGTTAGATATGGGTGTGAAGGCCAAAGGTTACCTTTTGGGGTCATATGTCAGAAGCCTTCCACTATGTTTTTTGAGACTAGTTTCTCATTGGTCTGTCTGGAGCTTGCCAGAAACCCGTTCACCTGTCCCTGCCAGTATTACAAGTACAGGCCATCTTTCCCAACTTTCTAAAGTAGTTTCTGAGGACCATATTCAGGCCCTCCTGTTTGCACAGCAAGTACCTTATTGACTCAACCATTATTCCTGTGTGTGTGGCTTTAAGAGGAAAGAGTGTTTCCCTGCCAGTCAGAGTCCTAGAGCTTACTGTGTGGCCATAACTAACTGAGCTGATTGGCATCTGAAACTATTTTAAAATGTTTAGAAAAGTTCACTTATCCCTTTCACAAGTGTCTAAGGATGTCAGTCTCAAAGCACACATGGTGTTTGTTCTGTCAATGACCCACAATTTATTTAGGTTTCTTTGGTGACCCTCTTGGGGGGTCAGGTTATCTCCAATGTTCTAGTGTATAAATCACAGTGGACAATTTGGTCAGGAGAATTTGGCCAGAGGCAAGTTGATTAAGCTGTCAGTGTGGCTGAAATGTTGAGTTCATCAATAATAAAACCTTTCAGTTACTATGTTTATACAAAGATTTTTGTGTTCCAAGGAGAAATTTTTGCCTGGAATGATTTTTGGGTTTTTTTTTTTTTTTTTTTGGTTTTTCCTTCTTCTTCTTCTTCTTCTTCTTCTTCTTCTTCTTCTTCTTCTTCTTCTTCTTCTTCTTCTTCTTCTTCTTCTTTTTTCCTCTCCAGTGAGGTAAATCAAAACCAAGGCTTTGAAAATTAGGTGAACACACACTAGTGTTAAGCTACATGCCCCAATCGACTTAACCTCCTATGCACCTTCCAACCAGCTTATCTTGCCTTTGTCCCATTTTCTTTTAGAGATTTCTCAGTTTTCAACATGACAGTATTTCTCTTCACTTATAACCTGTTTGGAATTAGATTAAGAGGGGAAAAACTTAAGCAGCTGTCACTCAAAGTTAGAAACAAACAATTTTATTATTCCACATCTCATCCAGAGTGCTCAAGATTCACAGTACAAGTACTTCAGCATGCTAAGTAAAGCCTTTCACGAGAGTATAATTAAACAAACAGAAGACTCTGCTACTGAAAATAAAGTGGGTGAGTGTGGTGTTGGGTGGATGATTACTGGAAATTGAGCCCAGAGTCTTGGGCATGCTAGGCCAGTGCTCCTCCCTCTGAGCCATGCACCCAGCCCATAATGGATTCTTTAGAGATACAAACCAAGTTCCTACTCTTTCATGTTGTTGTTAGGTTATTTATTGGTGAAGTAATAGGGCTGCTGAATTAGGACAGTGGACCCTGTAAATATTCCAGTTGCTACCCCTAGTCCTAGAAGTACCACCAGAGTCATGCTAATAGGTTCATGCTTGCTCCCATGTTTACCCTGTAGGGGGTGATGGATGAAGTAGGGGATAAGCCTCACCATAATACAAAAATCTTGCACACAGTTGAAAACAGAGAGAAACACACACAGAGTTAGTCCCATGTTGGAAATCCACTACCCATCAGTTGGAGGGACCAAATACCTAGTTGTAGCATTAGGGGCACAGGTCGAGGTGCACAGGTACTGGTAAGTCTGGGGTAACTGTCTTATACAGGCTCCCAGTTCTGACCAAGGAGAAGGTTAGATTGGCTCGGCTAGGTCGACCCCACCTACACTAATCATGGGATTCACTAGGTGTTGACAAGTTGGCAGGGTACACCAGGGCCTCGTAGTAGGGAGGGAATACATCATAACAGAGCATATATTCCTCAGTGATATCTGTGTTGGAAGCATTTAAGACCTTGGAAGGGCCTTGGACCAAGGCAAGCAACGTATCTTTAGTTGGCTGCCCCAGCGCCACGGTAGTGGAAGGGTCAGAGCTGGTGGGGCTAGTGCTGTCCACAGCTGGCTGGGAGGAAACAGTGACCCTGTGGGGCAAAGCAAAGGAGTTGAAAATAGAGTTGGGTCCTACTAGGGTGGGCACATGGGGCTTGACTTTCAATTGGGTGGTTATTAACAGTCCACCATCTGGTCTACTCTTCTACAATCTGATCCGACACTGCCTACCCTGCAACCAATCCTGTGCCCCTTGGCCTTTGCTGGTGAAAGCAACTCTTGGGGGGTTACAGGTGAAGTTCAGGCAAAGTCTTTTCCCCTCCCACCATGTCAATGACCAGTCAGCTATTCACCCGGTGTCAGGAACACAGTCGTCTGAAATACCTCGTACCTAGAGTGCCTCTTCTTTATATGGGCTGCATCTCAAGAAGATGTTGGCTGCCAGTAGGTGTCCCCCGGAGTTTCACACCCCCACTATTTACAGAAAAAAAAAGATTCTGCCCCTCTACATCGATAAACCGTAGCCCTCAACTTTCCATGTCTAGGGGAAACATAGATGGGATACGTTCTAAGGTTACCTCTAAATTCTGGGTGGCTGTATCTAAGCGAGTAATTGTCCACTCCCACTGAGGGGCAGCCACACTTGCTTCTGGAGTTAGTAGCCAAAGCAGAGCATTTGGGTTCTCATTCCCTGGGGTCTACGTCAGGAATATCCCATGAGGTAAGACCAGCTGCGAGCTGGTACAGGTCAGGCTTTTTGGCTCAAGCCACCAAGTCCACAAGGGGGCCTCTTTGCTGACTCACCAGACCACATTCTCAGTGACTGATAACATCTGTCAAGTCACTCACTATGGTGTATAGGAATTTGGGTTGTATCACAGGACATCAGAGCAGAGGAGCAAGGACAGGATAACTGGAATCATAATCACTACTAGAGGAGGAGTTTCATCTTCAACAGGTTGGTTGGGTCATGCAAAGCCCTCCACTTGCTGTCCGAGTCCTCAGCAGGGGATGGCACCAGCCTCACGTGGAAATGGTGGATCCAGGTAGGTATCCCATCTACTTTTACTGCCGTGGGAATGACTAGGATGATAACGAATGGTCCTTTCCACCTCAGCTCTCGAGTCTTCCACTAGTGTCTGCAGACTAGGACCCAATCACCAGCCTGGAGGCTGTGTGGCTTAGGGGGAGAGACAGATGAGTATACAGCTCTAAGCCGAGGCCATAAGTCTGCATGTACCTGGACAAGGTCTTTAGGCTTTGTAACAGGTTTACTTCTTCCTGTGGTAAGATTAGGTCTGTCTGCAAGCTGGAAACAAGTATGGGAGGTATCCCATAGAGTATCTCAAAGGGAGTTACCCCTCATTGGTATGGGGAGTTTCTTAATCTAAAAAGAGCATAGGGAAGGAGCACTATCTAGTCTCCACCAGTCTCTATGGCCAATTTGGTTAGGGTCTTTTTTAGAGTCCAGTTCATTTGCTCGACTTGTCCTGGGTCTATATGCACAATGAAATTTCCATTTGGACCCTACTGCAGTGGCTACTCCCTGACTTACCTGAGAGATGAATGCAGGACCATAATCTGACCCTATCATATGTGGGAAGCCAAACCTGGGAAGAATCTCTTCAAGCAGGTTTTTAGCCACTACATAGGTGGTTTTGTGTCTGGTAGGATAAGCTTCAGTCCATTATGAAAGGTATAACAAATATTTGTACCCATACTTGCCAGGCTTTACCTCTATAATATCCACTTATAGATATTACAGTAGGATCTTGGGTACTTTTTCCTCATCTGAGTTCCGTTTTCACCAGAGGTTTTGTATGTGTTAACTAACTGACAGGCTTGGTAGTTTGCCACAACCTTCTCGATCATTAGTTCTAAATGCCGAATCAAGAGCGGGGATCTGGAAAGTAGTTCTTTTAGTTTGCCAGTTCCAAGGTGGGAGGTCCGATGGATTCTTCTAACTAGATGTTTTCCCATCAGTCTCAGTAGGAGCATTTTCCCAATGGTAATCTCTACCAACCACCATTTTGTATGCCCCAGTCCTCTTAGCTGCCAAGATTTTTTCATATTTATTATAATCTGGTGAAGTGAGGAGGCTTCAGCATAGACAGGACAGTCTGAGTTTCTTCAGCCAGAGCTGCTTCCTTTGTGGCTTTATCAGCCAAGTTATTTCCTTTAGATATTGGATCCTCCCTCCTTTGGTGTTCGGGGCAATGCATTACTGCCAGTTTTTCTGGGAGCCAAAGGCCCTCGAGCAGTTCCAGTATCTCTTGTTTATTTTTAATAGTCTTTCCCTCAGCGGTGAGTAGGCCCCTCTCCATGTATATACCCCATGAATGTGTAAGGATGCAAACGTGTACCTGATGTCCATGTAAATGTTGACCTTTATTCCTTGTCACAGGCACCATTGCCCAGGTCAGCGCTATCAACTCTGCTCTCTAGGCAGAAGTTCCACTGGGTAGGGTCTCCGCCCAAACCACGTCATCCGAGGTGGTGACTGTTGCGCCAGCATACCGGTGGCCATCCTTTACAAAACTGCTCCCATCTGTGAACCAAGTTACCTTGGCTTTCATTAGCCGAGTGCCCTTCAGGTCTGGCTGTACACAATATGCTTGTGCCAATATTTTGGCACAATCATGCATTAGTGCTTCTAGATTAGGGTCTGGCAACAGGGAGGCTGGGTTGAAGGAGGTTGGTGTTGAAAAGGTTACCTTGCCAGGGTTTAATAACAGAGCCTGATAGTGGGTAACTCAGGCATTGCTCATCCATCGATCAGGTGGCTGCTTTAAAACCGACTCAAGAGCATGGGGATTGCAAACTTTGAGTTTGTGTCCTAGGGTTAATTTGTTCACATCTCTGACCAGTGAGGAAACCTCCATAATAATGCAGAGGCATGGTGGCCAGCCAGCTACAATCGAGTCTAATTTTTTTGAGAGATAGGCTACAGGTCTCTTCCAGGGTCTTATATTTTGCGCCAGCATCCCTTTGGCAATGCCTCTGTTTTCATCTATATATAGTAGGAAGGGCTTGTTGATATCTCGGAACCCAAGGGCAAGGGCCTATACCTGGTTTTAGTTTTGGTTTCTTTTTTGTTGTTGTTGTTGTTTTTTATAGTATCAGAATTCTGCTGTCTCTCAGGGTTCCAGTCAGGTCTTTGTCTTTGGTAGCCTCATACAGAGGACAGGCTATCTCAGTGAACCCCTGGATCTATAGCCTGCAGAATCTCACAGAGCCCAGGAACTCTCTTACTTGCTTACTAGTAAGATGGTTGGAGAGTCTTGAAGCCCTGAGGCTAGGTCCATGTTAATTGTCATTGATTCTGATATCAGGGTCATGCCACTCAAAGGCGAAGTATGGTTGACTGCTTGGGATGAGCAGGAGACTGAAGAAGGCATCTTTTAAATCCAGAACACTGTACCAGACTCCCTTTGGAGAGAGCATGCCGAGAAGGGTGTAGGGGTTAGGCACAGTTGGGTGGATGTCTATTATACTTTTATTTACTTCTCGGAGGTCCTACACTGGTTAATAATCTCTGGTGTTAAGTATTTTCACAGGGAAGAGAGGAGTATTCCAGGTGAACTGGATGGGCTGTAGGACCGCTAACTTTCAGAGTCACCTGATATGAGGGGGTTATTCTCTTTTTAGCATTAGGCTCATGGGGTACTGCCAGAATTTTACAGGATCTGCACCAGGTTTTAATTCCACATACACTGGTGGTTTATGTGCAGCTATTCTCATGCCTCCTGTCTCTGCCCAGGCATCTGGGAAAGTTCAGAGCCAATATTCCATACCTGGATCTAGGTATTGTGTAGGCCCAGTTGGCTCATGTAGGCAATGCTCCTCTTCCAAGGGAATGGTCAGGCATATGTCCACGGCCTCTCCACTGGGATGTTTGAGATGAGCCCCCTTGTCCATAAAATGGATCTGGGCTTTCATTTTTGCCAGGTCATGCCCCAGCAGGGAATATGGGCATTCAGGTATCACTAGAAATGAGTGGGTTACCTTCCCACTCTCAAGTCTACTGTTCTACAGGTAGTCCATTTGTAGGGCTTAGTTCCAGTTGCCCCTTGTATCCATGTTTGTTTATTGGCCAAGGGTCCTTTAGGGGCCAGGAGCACTGAGTTTTTGATTTCAGTATCTACCATGAACTGGATAGGATTCCCCTCCATTTTTAGAGTTACCCTAGGCTCAGAGAGGGGGACCAAGCCCCATCTCCCCTAGTCACTGTCTTCCCCCATGGCTCCAAGAAGTGGCATGGGTCTTGTTCCTGGGCTAGCTTGTTTATGCAGTTTGTTCTGTTTTTAGGGCATTCTCGGGCCCAGTGTCCCTCTTCCTTACAATATGCACACTGATTCTTTCCCAGTTTGGGCTGGGTTTTTTTTCCATGTTCTGCCTGGGTCCTGATGGCTATCAGTATTCACTTTATATGTCTTTCTTGTCTATCTAAAATTTTAGTTGGTCTTTTTTTTTTTTTTTTTGGTCTTCTGTCTTCTTTTTCTTTCTTCTCTCTCTCCCTCTGTTATTCATTTTGATTCTCAATTTGCCTCTTGTTATATACCTTTTCTGCCACCACCACTAAATCTCTTAGATTCTTTTCACCTAATCTTTCTAATGATTGTAATTTTACTCTAATGTCCAGTGCTGCCTGGTTTACCTAGGCAAGTATGACTGCCAGCTGAGCATCCCCTGATTCAGGGTCATAAGGTGAGTACTGCTTAAATACCTGGATTAACCTTTCTAATTAGGCTGATGGGGTTTCATCTCTTCCTTGTTTAACATCATAAATTTTGGCCATATTGTAGGCTTGCATGCTGCAGCCTTGAGACCTGCCTGCATACCCTGGAGGTAAACCTGGAGATGCCCCCTACCTTCAGTGGTATTGTAATCCAAGTTCAGTCGTGTGAAGGGAAATGTAATGGTGATCAGATTTGGGTCTGTCAGAGGGGCCCCAGTAGGTCCCAGAACCAACTTCCAGGCATTCTCCAGGATCTGGTTTCTCTCTTCTGTGGTGAACATGACTCCTAAAAGTTGAGTTATATCATCCCATGTGGGCTGGTGGGTAAATAAAACAGTCTCCAGGTTAATCAGGTCCTGGAGAACCTTTGAAATGGGGACAGTCTAGGCCTTCCAGTTATATAAATATCTAGTGGTAAAAGGCTGAACAATCTGATTTCATGTTTCATCTGGGGTCCTACCAGTCAGAGAGGGAGGGCTATGGTGGAATCAAGCTGAGGAGTTCCTCCCATCAGGCTCCAGGTGCAATGTGCCAGTCCTCTTTCCCTCACCTTCCATTGTGTGGGCCTGGGGACTCTGTCTACCAATGCTGTTGGTGCCCTGGGCCCCAATGGGGAGTAAGGGGGTGGAAAGAGGTCTGCCTCGGAGGTTCCATCTTGGAATATGGGGGGCCCTCCTTCTCCTGTTCCTCTCTATGGGGAGTCTTGGTTCTGGTAGCCAAGACTCAGGCACGGGGGGTGGGTTTTGGTAATAGGAAGGGCTGGACCACAGGCAGGGCCCCCCTACTGTATTTATGAGCCCCTCCATATAGCAATATAGGGAACTTGGTCAGGGTGGCCAGAGCAAGGGTGAAAAACAATCTCTTCCACCCAATGAATGGTGGCAGCATCAAAAGTCCTGCCCGAGGGCCATCCTACATTAAAAGTGGGCCATTTGGATGAACAGAAAGTGACTCACCATTTCTTCTTGACTACCACACTGTTGCTGCTGGTAGTCTCCCACACGTCCTGCCAGTGAGCAAGAGTTAAGTCTGGGGTGAAGATTAGGTATTCCCATAGTGAGACACAAGGAATGAGAAATACACTTATGACAAATAGGTGACACGTAGACACATAGAAACCCAAACGCAGACACAAATACACAAACTTCAGAATGTCCCAGAACTGAAAACAAGGAGCACTTCAGACAGGCAGGGGGACGAGCAGAAAATACTCCTTCGCCTCTTGCACGGATCTCCAAAACCAGATGGTCACTTTACTAGTAGCCCCAGACAGCCACCCCAGTAGTGGCCCCAGATGGCTTTCAGCTCAAGAGCCTCCAGCCCACATGGGATTCAGGACATCTCTCATTTCCCCTGCCAGAATCACTGTCTGGGCATGTCTGCCCCTGTGAGAGCCCACAGATACTGATTCGGCCAACCATCAGAGAAACGAAAGGTAAAAGACAACAATACAGACAAACATAGAGAGAGCTCTTACTGGTTGGAGTCAATAAACCTTGTAGACACTTGGGGGGTCTCTGGTGGGGCCCCCAGAATCCCGGGCAAGCCCCCAAATGTAGTGCCCGAATTGCAACCCTGGAGAGACGACCAGAGAGTAGAGTAGAGCAGAGTGCAACATCAAGGTTTATTGTGGAGAACAAGCTAGCTTGGAACTACACCAAACATCCCCATCACAGTGGAGTGATCCAGGAGGGTTAGTTCTGAGCAGAAGGGGACTTCTTTTAAAGGACAAAACCGGACTCAGGGTTTGCAGGAATTGGCATAGTCACCAGACTGAGTGGTAGCTCCCTTAATTGGCTGACATTTGCCTAGGAATGTGCTGTTAGTCATTAGCCAAGACATGCCATTAGTCACATAATCATGAGTTATGACTTGGGCAGGAGGAAAGGGGTTGTTTCCTGGAACATTCCCCTGATCAGGCCTGATGTTCTATTAAGATATGTGTTAAAGCCAGACCCTAGATTTCCCGGTGGCTTTTTGTTTTTTAGGCTCAGTATTAGTCTTTCAGGTTTTTCTGTGTAGCCCTGGCTGTCCTGGAACTTGCTTTATAGACCAGGCTGACCTCAAACTTATAGAGATCCACCTGCCTCTGCTTCTGGATAGCTGGGATTAAAAGTATGAGCTACCACTGCCAAGTCAATTTCCTACTCTTATTGCTACACAAAGAAATGCTAACAGCCACATCTGACACCAGAACTCTCCAGCTCAGTGATGTTGTAACCTTCTCTTCAACAGACAGCCTCCTGTGGCAACAAAGTCAGATGAAGTAAACCTCCCAACCATCTCCTAAGCTACCCAAACTAAGCCAAGATCTTGCACTTGTCTTTTCAAACACTAAGATGCTACATGGCTCTGCACACTGTGACTTCTTAAAGCAACAAATAATCACCTCATGGCAGGGTGGCTAAGACATCAGCATCTTGAAGCAGTTTTACATTTTATATTCACAGTCAGGAAGCAGAGGGCCAATATTGTAGCCATGTCTTTAATGCCCTCTACTCTGCAGGCAAGGACAGGGGAAGGGAAGATTCTGGTGCTTAGCTTACTTTCTTAATACAGTGAGCATCCCAGTAGCTGAGCTGACAGGACCCCTCACCTTTGTTCACCCAGCCTGGAAACTCCCTCACATGCATGCCCAGAGGCTTGTCTCCTGTGAGTTTCCAGATTCTGTCAAGTTAAAGTTATAAACAATCATAATAGGTAGATATTTTGTGCCAAACAATAACAACTCCTCACAGTCAACCAGAATTACCTGTACCAGGGACTGTGGCAAGGTTATTTTTCACCAGATAAGGGGCTTTCACATCCATCATCTTTGGAACCAAATCAAATGAAGCCACCAAAAGTGAGGCAATGAGAGGACATTCTCATAATTAAGTTCTTATTTTTTTTGCACACATGCTGAAAATATTTCCTTCAATTAAATTCTGAGAAGAAGAATTGATGACTCTAACAGTGCACTTTTAAAAGCTTGGATTCTATAATTGTCCCCTGGGGATTTATTCCAATTTATATGTTTATTAGATGTAAAGTTTCTGAGCACTTCCTAGTTGTCTGAGTCCAAAAGCCTAGGCTATACTGTTGGCTTCAGGGACAGCATGACCTTCTTCTGTGGCCTTTATTATAAGCACAGTGGCCCAAGTGAAGGTTTAGGGTGGGTTGAGGGTAGAGGATGTTGAGAATTGAAGCCAGGGAGTAGGCAGCTTTACAGATGCCAAAAAAGCAGAAACCTATAGATCTGCAGAAGGTTATTTTTGGGGTGTTTTCCTTATGAAGCTGCAGGAGGCAGACAATAAAAACATCAGATTACTTCCAGATACATGTTGACTAAGAGTTAAAGCTTGGGAACTGTTCCTCTTATGGTGACAGTTGATGATGGCCTCTGGCTTTTTGGCTATGCTTTCTCAGAGGGTAGGATAAGCAGCATGGCGTGGTGACATGGACCTTTAGGTATGATCACACTTTGATTTTTAGCCTGGTCTTCTGCAGTGGTGGATTAGTTACTTCGCTGTTGCTGTGATAAAATGTCATGGTCAGAAGCACCTTAAGAAATAAAATTTATTTTTACTTATAGTTCCAGAGGGTGCATCCACAATGGCAGGGGTGGCATGGCAGCAGGTAGGGGAACAGGAAACTGATTGATCACATCTTGACATGCAGGAAACAGAAAGGATAAACTGGAAATTGAGTAAGGGCTATAAACTCCCAAAGCTAGACTCCAGTGACTTCTTCCAGCAAGGCTCCTTGCCCTAACGGTTCCATAACAGCACCACTAGCTGAGGACCAAGTGAGCCTGTGGGGGAATAGTTCTCATACAGACCATCCTGGGGATCTAGCAAAGAATTTAGTCTAAGAGCAAGTCCAAGTCCTAGAAAGTTGACAAAAAGGAAGAATATGCACCACCTGGATTTTGCTATACACCAAACCACTCTTGAACACCAAACAGGGGCCCAGGGATAGCTCAATTACTCAGCTTCTTGCCTTGCAAGGGTGAAGGCTTAAATTTAATCCCGAGAGCCCACATCAAAAAAGCCAGATGTGTAGGTGCACTGCTGTACCCATATCAAGGGACCCCAAAAGACTACCAGGGAGTTGGGTTCAATGTAAACAGATGGAGGAGGTCAGTTTATTCTTTTGGACAGGTTCACATGAATCTGAGTCAAAACCCTTTGTTTAAGCACAGAGGAAGGTTTCAGCTGAGCCTAGAGGTGGGGGGGAGGAGGTTTAAAGAAAAGCATACGTATACTTCTTGGTTTTCCAGGATTGGGCAAAGTGGTATGGAGTATAGCAACCATTGGCTACACTTTTGTGCAAACCCAAGCTCTGAATCTGCTGGCAGGAAACTAAGTTTTGAATCTATTGCCTGCCAGGCTCATTCCTCAGATTCTTTCCAGATTCAGACCTAGGCCCTGCCCTCGGACATTAAATGTTTTTTTCCTGAAGTAGTTTTGTAATGATAAATCGAAGCCTTCACATACACATTCATCATCTCAGTGCTAGGGAAGCAGAGACAGTCCCCAGGGCTGGCTGGCCAGTCAGTCTATCCTAATCACAATCTCCGGGTCCATTCAAAACTGCCTCAAATGGTAAGGTGGACAGGCCAGAGGGATGGCTCAGCAGGCAAAGGTAGTTGCTTGTCAAGACTGACAACCTGAGTTCAATTCCCTGGACCCACATGGCGGAAGGAGAGAACATTCACAAGTTGTCCTCTGACCTCTACAGGTCATGTGTTGTGTTATGATAACTCGTATACCCTGTATGGCAGGGGATGGCGATGGATGGGGGCTTCTTCCACCCAGCAGCCATGGAGACACTTAGACTGGGCCCATGTGGAGTGACTTTATTATTGTGGAGAGAGAGAAAGAAGAGATAGGTGGATAGAGAGAGGGGAAGATGGAGTTTAGGAGTATGCCCTCTGGCAAGATGAAGAGAGGGAAGAACAAAAAACAAGGGACTGAAGGTGGAAAGTTGTTTTTAAATGGAGCTTGACATCAGAACCTTGGTCGGGTCTGACTAACTTCCATTGGCCAGGGTTTTAGGGGCTAGGACAGAATCCTAACAACATTTATCACATACACACACATAGATAGATAGATAGATGTAAAGATAGATAGATAGATAGATAGATAGATAGATAGATAGATAGATGTAATAATAAATAAGCCAAGGTAGACTTCATTCCTGAGGAATGACATCTGAGATTGTCTTCAGGCTTCCACATGCACACATAGGCACACACATGTTCACACATGTGTAATACACACATGCAAACTATGAATAATTATTTTTCCATAATCGGGCAGTTGGTGAACAGGTTCCTGTCTGGCCTCTGTGAACTCGATGGTCATCTGGTGTTTCAGAGGGAGATACACAATTTAATGTGAACTTTCACATGTCTACATCAAGTGGGCTGGTTGGTCCTGAATGGCTAGGATGGTTCTAATCTGCTCCATGTGCCCTTTCATCCTCTTGGAGGCTAGCCCAGGCTTGCTCACAAAATGCACTCTGGGTTCCAAGGAGCAGCAACAAGGTCACTCAAGGACAAGCCCTCTTCACATCTCTGGGAGTCGCCTGTGCCATCTCATACTGACCAAATGCAGTGTCACAGTGGAGGCTGGAGTTAATACAGGAAAGTGTGGGTGTTAGGAGGGGGTTGGTGGCTGGTTATCTAAATGTTGGAAGTTACAGTTTGTACCCTGAGCTTTTATACTAATATGTGTTCAGCTCTGTCTTTGAAAAAAAATTAACCCAATAGCTACAAAAACCATTCCTGGGGGGAGGTTGAATGTGGCCAGGAATGCATGATCACCACCTTTTTTGATCTTTTTCTGAACAAATACAGAGAATCATAACTCAGGACTGCTGGGGCTGAGAGTAGCTTGTCTGCCCTCTCTTCATGTACTCAGATAAAGTTCAGTAACTCCCCTTTGCCCATCACAACTTCTCAGGGCTCTGCAAGCTGCCATTTTCCCCCTTGCTCAGCACTTGGGAAATGATGTAATGGCAAAGCCCTTAGCATGAATTAAACATGGGCCCAGGCTAGCACCTAGAAAGACCACCTGGGGAGATGGGAGTACATTTCCTTAAGAAAGCTTTGCACAAAGGGCTGGGGTGCCAGAGGTAAGGCCCTTGTCCAGCCCAGGCTTGGAACCCAGCCCTAAAAAGAGCAGGCTTTGTGCAGATTTTCAAAGATCAGTGGCTGAAATGATCTGAGCACTGCCACTTCCAGCCCGGAGGTCTATGCCTCCTGCAGGCACATATGCCTGTTGGAAACAGAAGAAAAGGCCTGGTGGAAATCTCTCACATTCTTCACTTGAGAGGGCACAGAGGTTAATTTGGGAAATAGTTCTCTAATAGAAGCCAGATTTGGGGAAAGTTAGGCAACAGATTCAGAAGTCATGTCTCTGGTGGGGGTGAAAGGAGCACTCTGGGGATAGTGTAATGGTGCAGGACCCCTGTGTGCCAAGGCTGTAGGGGTCATTTGGGCAAATAGGATGATCTTAATAGCTGTAATTTATTCTCCCTCTGGGCTCTGCATTCAGAAGGCTGCCTAAACAGCTGCTGATTTCACTCGAGCCTGCTGGACTCTGAGAAAGGTTTGGCTTGGGGAGGGGGGGCAGTAATAGTCTCATTAGCAAAAGCATTCCCTGAAAACAGATTCATCCATATCTATCTGTCTGGCCTTCCCTATCCTGCTGTGTTTTCACAATAACACACACACACTTATAGTATTGTTCTTCTGATAAGGAGGTATATGTAAGTTCTCAAATTATCTGGCTAATGGGCTAGCTTTTAAGATTTCTAATCCATTGCAGATCAACACTTTTATAAAATGTCATAAAAATAAATAGGGGATTTTTTTTCTTGTTTGTTTGTTTAGAGACCACTAGTGAGTGAGTACATCCCTTGCTTATCTCTCTGAGTTTGTGAGACTTCGCTCAGGAGGATATTCTCCAAATCCATCCATTTGCCTGTGAATTTTAGGATATCATTTTTTCTTACTGCTGAGTAGTATTCCATTGTGTAGATGTACCACAGTTTGTTAATCCATTCTTCAGTTGAGG
>PVIH01011414.1:0-17982 GCA_004025045.1 Sigmodon hispidus
GTATCCAGTTCTCTAGTAGAACGAGGACTCCTTCCCATGCAGTCTCTCAATCCAAACAGGTAGCAACCTCTGTCTTTGCCTGTCTACAGGAAGCCGGCTCCCCTCTTAATATATAAAGAAGGGGGAGATGTAGGGAGCCGGGAGCCCGGTCAAGCAGGCAAGACGGTGCCAGTTTCCGGTACCAAGGCGCGGCCGAGGCGATAAACAACGCATCCGCGCATGTCCCCCGGTAAGTTTCCACTCTGTGAGCCAAGCCCTCTGACCCTGCGTCATCTCAGGCGAGAGTTCGCAACCAATCAGAAGGGGAGACATTAGAGGCGAGGGTTTGACAGTATAAAAGCCGGCTCCTGGCAAGGGGTCGGGGTCTTCTTCCCCTTCTTGGAGAAAATAAACTTGCTGCAGAAGGATCCAAACTGTGTACTGCGTTCTTCTTCACAGGCGAAGACAGGGCGCGGGACAAATATGTAATCATGATGAATTTCCCCTGTGCACTTAAAGGAAGCACTTTGTGGCACTGCTTCCTTACTTCCCATCGCAGGCATCATTACACTTGTGCTTTGGGGTCATTATTAAGTAAATAAGGGTGACTTGAAACCCAGACCAGTGACCCAAATAACCAAGAAAACCAATCAAGTAGCTAACAGGCTAGGATGCATACAACACTGACATCAGGTGAACAGGGGACGCAGAACATAGTGAGATTCTATCGTATTGCCTACAGTGGCATGCAACTTCAAACTTTTTAGTACTTTGTTCCTAGAGCCTTGCATGTAACATTTTCACCCTGTGGTTAACCATGAGTAACAGAAAGTACAGGGGGGGACATATTCGAGTCTGTACTCGGGCCCTCAAGCTTGTATAGTATGCATATTACCCACTACGTCTCCTTCCTAACCCCATAGTTTTGATCTTATACTAAATACAGAAGGAGCCCATTGGGAAAATAGTGTGTGAGACAGTAAAGCAGGTAAAGGCATGTAAGGGTCTCCCTTTGGCTTCCCCTTGCAGAATAGAAGGAGTGCTGGCAGGAGGAGCATCCTAGGAAGGAACTGAGATGGCACAACTGAGACCCTGCAAAGAAAATCAGGAGTGTCCACCAACAGATGAGCCATGAGTTGACTCCATTCAGTGCTCCTTAGCAACCTCTCTTGGTTTCTTTGTTTCCTTGGAACTGACCACAAGTTTGAGCTTCTGTGTAAATGGCACAATTTGCTAAGATGGGGAGTCCCGGAGGGTAACAGGCTCAGGGTAAAACTCAACAGCTCTCTGTTCATACTGTAAAGTTAGACATCATACTTGTCAGATATCAAAAGGGTGACATAAGGCCATTATCTGTGGCTGGAGCTGTGATGTGGGATGTCATTCTGTAGGCTGTGAATTACCATTGGTTAATAAAGGGACTGCTTTGGCCTATGGCAAGGCAGCTTGGAGGCAGGTGGGGAAATCCAAGCATAGATAAAAGACAGAGAGGGGTGGAGCCAAGGAGAGAATTCAAGCTGCCACCCAAGGAAGCAAGGTGTAAAAGTACAGGTAAGCCTTTAAGCATGTGGCAAGGCACAGAAGAATAAGAATGGTTTGGGTCAAGTTGTAAGAGGCAGCTGGTAATAAGCCTGAGCCACAGGCTGAACAGCTTGTAATTAATATATGCCTTTGTGTGATTATTTGGGGCTAAGCAGCTGCGATACTGCAGGTCTGGACATCGGGTCAGACAGGCCAGAAACTTCTGGCAACAGTGCTGCTTTTACTGTGGCATTATCAACTTGTCTGCCCTTCTTGTAGGGGCATCTTCCCTATTGGTTTGAGATAGGAATTAGGCTGTTTGTAATCCATTATTGTGGTGCTTTGAGTAAAAATGGCCCCCATAGGCTCATGCATTTGAATGATTAGTCATCAGGAAGTAGAACTATTTGAAAGGATTATAAGGACTAGAAGGTGTGACCTTGTTGAAGGAGGTGTGTCACTGGGGGTGCGCTTTGAGATTTCAAAAGCCCATGCCAGGTTCAGCCTCTATCTCTCTGTCTCTCTCTCTCTCCTTCTCCCTTTCCCTCCCCCCTTTCTCTTTCTCTTCTGGTTGTGGATCAAGATGTAAAGTTCTCAGCTACTGCTCTAGTACCATTAATTCCATCATGCTCCTGCCATGATGACAATGGACTAACCCTCTAAAATTGTAAACAACCCCCCCAATTAAACACTGTTTTTTATAAGAGTCACCTTGGTCATGGCGTCTCTTCATAGCAATAGAACAGTGACTAAGGTAATTATATATATATCCAGTGGCTTTCTCTGTGTATGTGCATGTGTGTTTGTGTATGGATGTATGTGTGTGTATGTGTGCGTGCCTGCATGTGTGTTACAGTTGTGGCCCAGGCTGGCTTTGAACTCACTACACACTGAAGGATGACCTTTGATTTTCTTCCTTTGCCTTCTGGGTGATAGGATTACCAGCATGCACCAACATGCTCTATTTATGTGGTGCTTGGATCAAAGCCCAGGCCTTGTTCATGGTAAGCTAATGCTCTAATAACTGACCTACACCTCCAACCATCCTTTTGAGCAACATTTGTAATTTTTTAAACGTTGAAATAAATAATCAGAAATTAAAAAGCAACAGAAACATTCTTCCTTGTCAAAGGAAAACTTGGATATTCTACTTCTTTGACAGCACCGAAAACAAAAACAGATGTCTTTCACTCAGAGACAGAACAGCTTACGCTGTCTCTTAGAACTGCATCTACACAAGCAATATGGCTTACCCTGGTTTGTAGAAATTCTTGAGCAATGTAAAGGAGTAGCAAAAAGATTTTTTGCCACCATAAAGAAAAAAATAGATCTGATAGGCATGAGGATTTTGCCAAATAGAAATTGTCTAAGAAAAGATACAACAGCAGGATGATTTCTCTCACGTAGAACAAAATAGAGGGATTCTGTGGCAGAAGTGAGGAAACTTTTAGGTTGAATGACACACAAGTCTTGTTTTGATAAAACAAAATGAGTGTGAAGTCGGTATAACTTCATGTGATTTGACCAAATAGGCGAGTGTTTCCAGACCGAACCCTGGAAAAGCAGCACAGGAAAGGCCCAGGTTTGTTTGTTATCCCATAATTCTCTGCGAGTCAACCCATGAACTTACTCTGTTTTCCAGAGTAATAAAGAACAAATAGAAGGCTCACATTTCAGGGTTACTCAAGTATTCACTTTGCTTCATTTTTAAAGCAAAAAATGAAAACAACAGAAACAAGAATTCTTTCACAAGACACTGATGTTCAAACAGTGAAAATATAAACTTCAGAGAAAACTTTTCAACTGGTTCCTGTGTCTTAAACAACAATCTTTAGGTTTAAAAAAAGGACCACAATTTAGATGATTTTAATCTAAATTCATTTAACTTTTAAAAGATTGTGTGTACAAGTGTTTTGCCTGTGCATATGTATCGCATCGTATGGATGTTTGTTTGATGCTCGTGGAGGTCAGAAGAGGAGTCAGATGCCCTAGAGTGAGAGTTACGGTGGTGAGCCAGGACATGAGTGCTGGAAGCCAAGCCCTGGCCCTCTGCAATAAGCACTCTGAGCCCTGGGCTGTCACACCTGCCACAGACCCATGGCTCTAACAGCAACGGGAAATGGGGACTTAGTTGTAGGTAAAGGGCCATAGTTTTAACAGCACAACTTGCAGACACTTGGTTTAAACTGAAACATTTACAAACACAAAAGAAGCGAATTCTCTCTATTGGTGGAAATGTGAACTGATACAGCTACGGAGAATAGTATAGCCTTTCCTAAACAAAAAAACATGGACCAGTTGTCCTACTTCTATGTATATATACAAAGGAAATGAAATCAGAGAAACATACATGCCCTTGTTTACTGTTGTAGTACTTACAATAGCTAAGATACAAAATTAGCCTAGATGCCCATCAACGTATGACTGATAAAGAGAAGCACACACACTGGAATATTATTCAAACCCACAAAGAATGGCTTGAAGGGATCAACATGAATGTCATGTTACATAAGTCGGAAACAGAAAAGCAAACCCTGTATTTATCCCCCACATACATCATATGCTTTAAAAGATGGACCTGAGTATATAACAGTGATTGCTTACCAGTGGTTGAAAATGGTGGTAGAAAGGGAGATAAAAGAACTGGGGTGTTAGATAAGGAATTAGCAAAACACAGATACATACAAGTGATGTGATGTTGTCTTCTAAAACACTTTATAATAGTTTACAATAAACTAGTTTACATTTTAGAAATAGCCAAAGAGAAGAGCTCAAAGGTACAAAGCATAAAGTACTGATTAGGAAATGAAAATATTAATTGGCCATGATTCAATAAATACATTTATATAAAAATTTTAATCTCATACTCTACCTCATAAAATAAAAATTATAATAAAATAAACAAAAGATGGCATTAGACAATGAAAGAAACTACAGGGAAAACAATTTTTTTTTAACTTGGCCCTTTTATTTATTAATGAAAGTATGCTATTCTATTTAGAAAGTCATTAGTCATTACTAAAAAAGTCATTAGTCATTATAAATAGGGTTTTTTTGTTGTTTTTTCTTTCAAGACAGAGTGTAACAGCCCTGGTTGTCCTGGAATTTACTGTGTAGACCAGGCTGGCCTCAAACTCACAGAGACCCACCTGCCTCTGCCTCCTGAGTGCTGGGATTAAAGGCGTGTGCCACTGCAGCCGCCACCACCACCACCACTCAAAAAAAAAAAAATCAAAACAATAGCAACAACAACCCCCCCAAAAAACTGGTTATGGTGGTACATGCCTTTAATTCAAGCCAAGCCAAGGCAGGTGTATCTCTGTGAGTTTGAGGCTGGCCTGGTTTATATGACGAGTTAGTTCTAGGCTACCAGAGCCACAAAATGAGAAAACAGGGGAAGGAAGGAAATAAGGAAGGAAAGAAGGAAGGAAGGAAGGAAGGAAGGAAAAAAAGAAAAAAGAAAGGGAAGAGAAAATGAAATAAGACAAGGGGTGTAGCTCAGAGGTAGAGTGCATAAAGTCCTGGGCTCAATTTCAAGTGTGCTGAGGGAGAAGGGGGAGCATATGGAGGAGAAAGATCAAATAAATATTATTTTGTTTCATTACAGCCAAGAAATGTATGGGAAGAAGCGTATGTCTCCATGCACAGGTTCACAGCCATTGTCCTTACTCTAGCATTAGACTACATTATCTTTTAAGCTAAAGACTCTATCTCGTGTTAGAAGTTATTTTTTCATTAGAAAAAAAAATATATAATTAAATATTATAGTAGGGGGAAGGAGAAGGAGGTCATGGTTAAAAGAAAGAAAAATGTAAGGGAGAGAGGAAGGCAGAGAGGGAGGGACAGAAGGACAGAGGGACAGAGTGCAGAAGAGGATGTTATCCAGGTGCTAAGGATGCTCAAACTGAGCAGAACAGACCACTGAACAGTCTGGTAAGTTAGAACCTGCCGAGCATTTCCAACCATTGGCTCCACTCATTGTTTTCTCTGTGAAATGACAGACATTTTCTCATCCCTTCTCTACACATTTCTTCTGGTCTCTCAGCAGACAAGTTTTCTCTGCCTTTTCATATACAGGGAGGAGAAATCACCAAGTTCAGGCTTTAGCCGAGTTAGAACTCACTATTCAAGCATTACTTTTCTGAATATAAAATTCCAATTCTCCAGGAAGAAAGACTCTGATTAGTTAGCTTGATGTGTCTAGTTTTCATCCAATCTACTGTGCATAAAAAATCCATAGAGTAAATATGGCCCTAAGAGTTTTGTGCCAACTTGGCACAAGATAGAAGCATATGAAAGGGGGGAAGCCCAACTGAGAAACTGCCTCCATAAGATCTGGCTGCAGGCAAACCTGAAGAGCATTTTGTTAACTTCTGATTTATGTGGGAGAACAACCAATTGTGTATAGGGACACCCCTGGGTGGTGGTCCTGGGTTCTATTAAAAAAAAAAAAGCAGGCTGAGCAAACCATAGGAAGCAAGAAGTAAGCAGCTCCCCTCCATGGCCTCTGCATCAGCTCCTGCCTCCAGGTTCCTGTCCTGACTTCCCTCAGTGATGGACTACAATGTGGATGTGGAAATCCAATAGACCTTTTCTTCCATGACTTGTTTTGGTCACGGTGTTTCAGTGCAGCAATAGAAACCCTGCCTAAAGCAAGTTTGTTCCCATGAATGCTGGTGAGAAGCTCACCGAGGAGAGACACAGCCACTCTCTACAGCTTGGATTTGCTTTCCAGGACCTGCATGCTAGGGGAGAACCTACTTCTGCATACTGCCCGCTGGATTTCACACAGGTGCAACACAATAATGCATATCCCAACGAATAAAGAAATAAGGTATTCCTTACTTTTTTTTTCTAAAAAGGAGAATTTGCCTTTTTTGTGAAAGGATAGTAGTTGTATGTGTTGGGGATGTGGGAGGTAAGTGGGTGGTTTAGGATTTTTTTGGGGGGAGGGGACATAGCATTGACTATATAACCTCTAAGCTATCTAATATATACCATTATCCTGTCCACTTTTAGGCTTTCATTAGTCCCATCTACAAACATTCTGAAACAAATTGCTCCAATCCAGATTTGTAATAGTTGTTTTATAAATACACATTTTACATGCACACGGAGAAATAAGTTAAGAGAAAAATATTGAAAACTAATAATGTTATAAACTCTGGGAATAAATAAATAGTGTCTAAATTTTTGGTATTTTACAAAATATCTGTGTGGTAGACATAAAAATGACCAGTAAGTTTGGATCATCCTAACATCATCAACCTGTGATGTCTACCTCAGCTGATACATCTGCAGACATTAACTAATAATCTTGGCTGGGAAGATTAGCCCGAGCACTTTGATGTCAGAATCTGAAGTGTCCTTATGTGGCAGGAACAGCAGATCTTGCTGCATGGATGAGAAGGCCACCGCAATGTAGAAGCAGGGGCTAGAGTGATGCTCCAGAGAGACACAGGAAAGGTTCAAAACCCACGTGACACCAGAGTCACTGGGGCTGCAAAAGGAAGTAGGTTCCTGCTGGAGTCGCCAAGTAGAACCAGCCATGTCAATGTATTGGTAAGACTTAGGCTGATTTGGAATTCTGACCTCCAAACCAGAACTATAAAAGAAGACACATTTTGCTTTAGGACATTGTGGACAAGATAATTATCTACAGCAGATATAGGGTAATGGAATAGCATTTGGAAATCCTATAAAGCCTCCATTATAGACCTTGTATCAAAACTAGCACAAAGTTTCTCTTGTTAGTCTTGCTCACGAATGTGGCTTTCCAACTCAGTGTGACAAGCTTTGACACAGCACCATGATGCCTGGGGAAGGAAGGCATTGTGTCTAACTACTTCCTTTGGATCATCCAGGTTTAGGATGATTTCCCAAGCACTCTATTTTGTGAGACAATAATGTGGACTCTGAACAGGCATGGCAGATCTACACACTCCTTTAAGAGAAGGGTGTGATGCTGATGTGCTAGGATACTGATGTGGAAGGACAGCTTGAAAATAACCTAGATTTGCAGAAACTGTTGCCTCATACCCGGAAGAATGTGAGCTATGCCTTTCCAAAGGAAGCACCCTCAAGTATATATTAGGAGGAGGCATTAGGAAATATAATATAGAGTAGGCCCTGGGCAATTCTGTATTAGGATGGTGTAACATAAATTACTTGATCTTTGAATAGAATCTTAGAGGTCAAGGATGGTACAAGTGTCCCAGGCTGAGGAAACAGTGGCCCTCAGGGCATTTCGCAGAATCATGCAGTCTAATATTCTGCAGTTAGTAATAGCTGGTCGTTTAGGTCTTTTGCTACAAGTTTGGTTATAAAAATTTCAAACATAAAACACTGTTGAAAGAATATCACAGTGACATGTACACATGGATTCTGGGACTCAGCAGCTACATTATCACACACTCATGTTTCCAAATACTCACTCACTACTACTACACACTACTGAGAACCCTGGAGGTACTAATAAGTTACCTTTATGTGGTTGTTTTTCAAAGTTGGACCTCTAATAAAATCAAGTTATATGAATATCTATATACATATATATATTCATACATGATATCTGTGTGTGTGTGTGATGTTGGAAATAAAATGTAGGCTTTAAGCATGCTCTACCACTGAGCTATACCCCCAGCCCTAATAGATACTGTTACAGCACCCACAGACTGTTGGATGCCTTCCCCCTAAAAGATACTGCTACAGCACCCACAGACTGTTGGATGCCTTCCCCTATCATGAAGGCAATTGCTTACCTTAGGGTTTGCTTTGTTCTAGAAACTGTGAATGTGTTTTTGCTGATTAAGGAATACTGGACTCATGATTTAAATTATACTTGGCAATTTAAATTCCCTCATTCACCTGATAATTGGATTTCCAGCCTCTAGACTTTTGTGAAGGTTAGATTGTCAAGCATTCTTAGGTTTTTTTTTTTTTTAAGTTTTATACACTTTTTATGGTAATTTAAATATGCAAGTAAGGGTGTCATGAATATGCATGATAAACATGAAGGCAGATGAAAAGATACACTGAGAAGAAAGAACTTGCTCTTATAACTGAGTGCTCTGCTGGTGAATATGCCAGGCGAGACGGCATTAGAAAAGAGGCATTTCTGGGAATATGTAAAATCTAATTTAGAGCCATACTTTAGATTGGTTTTTCTAAACTTCTCTCATAAGAATGACCTGAAGAGCTTGTAACAATTAATAATATCTTATTTGATTCCCAAAATACTACTTGCTAGTTTTAGGGTGGAGTTCCAGAATCTGTTTTTCTGGCAGAGGATAAAGACAGACTAAGTCCTCATTCTGTGGTACTCATGCTTGACTAAGTATATTTAAATCTACTTTCCTAGTTTATTTGTACAAGATCTGTGTAAGCTTCTATTAATGACTTATAATATGTTTCATATCTATGGTCAAGAATGACAGGGCAATCAATTCTTTTTAAATGAATAAGTGGTGTTAAGAACCAAGTAGGGGGGCTTAGGAGATACTCAGTTACTACAGTTTTCGCAGAGCAGGCGTGAAGAATTTGATCCCCAGAGCTCATGCTTAAAATAAAGATAGATAGGTAGGTAGATAGACAGACAGACAGACAGACAGACAGACAGACAGACAGACAGACAGATAGATAGATAGATAGATAGATAGACAGATTTGAGTGTGGTGGTATGAAGAGGCAAAGACAGGGACTTGAGGCCTCATGACCAGTCAGCCTGGTCTACTTGGAAAGCTCCAGTGAGAGACCCTGTCTCAATCAAAATGAAAACACAAGAAACACAATAAAAGAGCACCTCTTAGGGTTTCTATTGCTTTGGAAACACCATGACCACAGCAACTCTTACAAAAGAAACAGTTCAGAGGTTCAGGACATCATGGAGGATAGGATGGCAGCAGGCAGACATAGTGTTGACTACATTTTGATCAGAAGGCAACAGGAAGTGGATTGTCACATTGAGCAAAAAGAGACCCCAAAGCCCACCCCCACAGTGACACACTTCCTCCAACAAAGTCACACCTTCTAATAGAGCCACTTCCTTTGGGATTATGGGAGTCAGTTACATTCAACTATCACAAGGCACCTGAAAAATGACACTGGAAGCTGATCTCTAATCTCCACAAACAAACACATGTGAATGTGCATGAGCACACATGTACCACGAGCCCTCGCTCTCCCTCTTTCTCTCTCCTGACTGGGGAAAACTATATTAAATACAGATTTTGAGTCTGTAGGTTTCTATTTGACTGACATTCCATAGTCCTAATGAGCTGTGAGGTCCAAACACTACAATCAGGAGAGGAAGTGGACCTAGGGATGCTGGGGAGCAGAAGATAATTTAAGGAGTTGTAGGCAGATGAGACATTTTATTCACTAGTACTCTGGTGTGCTGGTTTGAATTAAAAATGGCCCTCATAGGATAGGCTCATATATTTGAAAACTTGGTCCCCAGCTGATAAACTGTTTGGGAAGGATTAGGAGGTGTAGGCTTGTTGGAAGAGATGTGTCACTAGAGATGGGCTTTGGAATTTCAAAAGCCCACTCCAGGCCCAGAGTTTCTCTCTCTGCCTACTGCCTGTGGATCAGGATGTAAAGTTCTCAGCTACTTTCTGCTGCAGCACCAAGCCTGTCTGCTTCTCACCGAGATGATCAATGGTGAGAAGCCCCCAATTAAATGCTATTTTTTGTGAATTGCCATAGTAATGGTGTCTTTTCACAGTAATGGAACAGTGACTAAGACTACTGGACACTAGGCAAGCAGATATTGGCAGGCACCCAGACATACACAAGCACACAGACGTCACATACAAGTAGGTACTAGCACACACAAAGGTAAAGCCAAACCTCCGACCATGAGCCTTTAGTCATATAAAATCTCTACAAAGTGACATTTTGCCAGGAATAGGGATACTGTGTTATATCGATGTTTACATTTGGGTTTACATCCAGTGTCGGTCATGTTTTAGCTGACATATGTCCATATCAGCACCATATTATCTGAACATAAACTGGTCCATTTGGACTTCTGTCCCCTTCACAAGCTCTTGGGCACTGCCTGGGCTACTATACTACTGTGAAGGTTTGAATAGTGTTGTGAGAATTCCTTCCCTAGGGAGACATAACACATTCACTCTCTCCTTAAATGGCTCCAGCCACAAACCAAAGTACAATTCCATCTAAGTTCACCCTAGGGAACCAATGAGTTTACTGTGCTTACTTACAGGGCTTGGATGAGCTATTACTATTTACAGGCTATGGAAACACAAAGCAAGAGAACCTTCCCTGTAGCCACATGGATGGAATCTCCTCCCTTCCATTAACCTTCTCCAGCCTACATACTTCACCTCCTAAGACTCTGAGGCCTTGTGAGTCAGCCAGGACAGAACTGCATACAAATGGCAGGGAAGCAAGGGAGAGAAGAGCTGGGATCTCTGATGAAGGTCCAGTGACCCTCCTCACTGCCTGCTTCCCTGACAGTGTGATAGCAGTCGCAGTCAACAGGCTAGCTTGCTGGTGACCACCCCTTGTAAGCAGGCATAGCTGATCTAATGCGAATGGCAGCTATTGCGCTGGGAGGACTGGGTGGCAAGGCCTTGGGGACAGTGCATGATCAAGACAGAAGGAAGCTGAGTTCCTGGAGTACTTGGAGATCCAGGGCTTCAGTATAGTTAACTGGTATTTCTGACTCACAGAGTTTGCAATGTTTTTATTACAACAATTTGCGGTATGCCCCAAATCATATATCATGGAAGAAGGCAGAAGGAGGGTCACACAATCAGGCAGTTTCCCCACTTCCTCCTTTATTATTAAGGATGATCAGGCAATTGTTCCAGCAAGAGAGATGATCAGAACCATTCTGTCCTTTTGATTCCTTAGCTCAACTTCTTGTGCAGGACCCTGCTGAATAGAAGTGTAGTTCTCATAAAGAAATTTCCACTGGCTTGAGATCTAATGCATACCAGTGTCTAATGGTGATGTAAGCTGGATTCTGCTTTACATAGTTGTCTTCAGAGTGCATATGGTATGAGAGTTGTCTGTTTCTGGGTAGAGTGACAGAAACAGAGCTCTGTCTGCAGAGCTGAGGCCTTTCTCTGGCCTCCAATCTTCTTTAACATACTGCTATACTGAGAAATCTTTCCAAGAGGTCACCATCAATGCCACCAATTCCCTGTGTAAGGTTGGACAAAGTCCTTAGTTAATGGGTACAGCCATGTCAAGAACCTCAGTGTTTCAGCCCCAAGGGAACAGTAAGACCTTCCCCTGATCCCAGTGTGAGTGAGTCTACGGACACTATCAACTACAGCATCCTCTTAGATTTCTGCATCCTGAGGCTGCTCCATCTAAGCGACCTCCTGGGATTAGCTAAACCTGTCTCCTTACTCAGCTGTATACAATACTGCTGCCTTCTTGATTCAGATATATCAAATAAACGAGTGAGTTTCCAGGCTACTGGTGTGTCTCCATCAGAGAACATGTCTCTGTCATTTCCTCGAGTCCAGCGTCATGCAAACGACTGTCATCACTTTTGAGGGACTGTCTCTTCATTTCCTGTTGCTATAATAAAACCTGACCAAAGCCACTCAGGGAAGAAGGGGTTGGTTTTAGCTCACAATTCTCTTACTGCCTACCATTGCAGGGGAGTCATAGCCAGCAAGCAGTGGGAGCTTTGAAGCAGCTGGTCATGGTCACATCCACAGCAGAGAGAGAATGGATACATGCTCTCGGCTCACATTCTTCCTTTTAACATACACTCTGGAATCCAATCCAAGGCATGTGCTACCCACTATAAGGTTAGGGTCTTCTGCACCAATTAACATAAGACAATTCCTCACAGACATTCCCACAGTTGAGCATAATCTAGATAGCTCCTTGTTGAGATTCTCCTCCAGAGTGATTCTATATGTGTCAACTTAATAATTGACAGAGCCCTTCATATATTCCACTGAATCCCAATAAACCAGCTGCTACCTCAGGAAAGAGCCTTATCCTAGGACTCAGAAGAGGTTTAAATCCTGTTTCTTCTACTTCCTAGCTTGGTGGTTGTGGATGGTTAAATAATTTCATCATCTGGAAAATGATGTTGATAATATTTGCCTCAGTATTATCATAAAATATAGATGAAGTAACATGTATAAAGTGTATCTGAAGAATGTCTATCGTCTTATAATAAATGTCAACAAGTGTTAGTTTCCTCCCTTGCTTCCACTTCCAACTTACGTAGACACAGTCTAGAATTTTCCCCTGTCCTCTTGGGGCTAGTCATCTGGGTACCACAGATGTGAATCACTGTGAGGACCATAGAGGCAGAATCAATGCCAGACTTTAACAAGGATATCTGGTTTCCTACAAAGCAGAAAGTGAGTGCTGATTGTGAAGTAATTGTCATAGATACATAAGAAACCTCAGTAAAGGGTGATGTCCCAAGGGTAAGTGGAAGAAAAAGCTTCACTTATAAACTACAGTGTCATATTTCAATGTTAAAAGGTCAGACACCTCCGAAGAGTTAAGACACTGAAGAGAAATCAAGCAAACCAGAGTGTTTATTGGACTTAGTGACTTGGAGGTCTCGGGTGGCTTTAGCAAGCATCCTTCCATGGAACCCAATAGAAGAGGGCAGAAAAGGGGAAGTATACAGAACAGCGTAGACCAGTATTTTCAAATTTGACTCTTAGGGGAAGGAAAGGGATCAACCAGTGGGTTCCTGGCAGATCCTGGGTGAGAAAGAAAGCCTGTATGGTGGAATGTTTAAAAATTGTTTTAAACCTTTTTAGGCTTTATGTGGGTGTTCGTGTCCAACGTTGGGAAGTTATCTGTTGTAATATGTTTTTTCTGGCCTGTTTGGGTCTGGAGATTTGTGACCTGGCACGCGTGTGGTGCCGGCGGTGTGGAGCCTGGTCTGTGCGCCCGCAGCTTTTGCCCTCTAAGTGAATCACACGCTTATATACTTTACACTGCTTGGCCCATATCTTAAGCACATTACTAGCTAGCTCTTTTATCTTAAATCAACCCATTTCCATGAATCTACCCACCACGTGGCTTGCAGCCCGTGGCTCACCTGAATTCCTACATGCTTCTTCTTCGGGGGACAGATGGCGACTAGTAGACTCCACCCCTTCTTCCTACCTGGCTGCCTCTGATTCTCCACCCACTTCTACGGTGCCCTGCATGGGTCCAAACAGTTATTTATTTATATCGTACAGAGAACATTCCACCACAAGCCTGCCTCTAGAAGATGCTACTGTTTAAGGTACCATGTGGGGTGAGGAGGCTGCAGCAGAGAAAAGAAGGTTCTAGACGCTAAAGACAGAGGACAACAGAAGAGAGAGGTGCTTGGGAGGACAAGAGTCAAGTGTCAAAGAATCAATATTGATGTAGCTACCAGATTGGAGACCTTGAGACCAGAGTTTTATATTAGTGTCCTGACTATAGGCTACACAGGTCTTTCCCAATGGCTTTTACCTTATGTGCAATGTCATAATGCAGATTTAAAATATAGACTATAAAAAAAAAAATGAGGCCTACCCTACCAGCACCATGACCCTGACACTCCTCCAGAACCTTTAGAAATCCACCTCTGCTGTTTGTTGCTTAAGCCATCCTTGCTGTTGTCTCCATTTTGGTACCCTATCCTAATTAACATCTCAAATTCCACGTGTCTTAAACACCTCATTCTTTTCCCCATACTTAAAACAACCCAAACACCTGCTTTTGGTCCAATGTCTCCCTTAATGGCTCAAATTGAAAACTTGAAAGGCTTCTTTCTTTTTTCTCTCTACCTCATTGTCTACTGATTTTTAGTCCATCTAGCAGTTAGAAAAAACCCTGTAAGTAAGTTACTAATCATATGAGTTTCTTAACACTTTCAGTGGCTTCCCACTGCCCTTATAATGAGGTAACTGCTTGCAGTATCTGGCTGTGCTCTTCATTGCCAGCCCTGTAGTACTCTTTCCCAGCAGCCCTGAACTTCTTCTCATGAGAACCCCATGCTCAGTTTTACGTGTTAGGTCTCTGTCTTCCTTGAATGTTTTACTCTCAAGCTCACATTGACAGAGATAAATTATGAATCACTTGGTGCTGGGGCTGTATGTGGTTGCCACATAAACTAGATTGTTGAATATCTAGATCTGGAGCTGAAGATGTAGCTAAATTGGTAGAGCATTTGTTTAATATGCATGGAGTCCTAGGTTTAATCCTCAGCACTGCATAAACCTGGCATAGGGCACATGCTTGCATTCCTAGCAATAAGCAGGCAGATAGAGAATCAGAAATTCAAAATTCTCCTTAGTTACACAGTGAGTTGAGGCCATCAGAAAAAAAAGACAAGAAGGGCAAATCTTAACTTATTTATTCAAAAGTCACTGATTCAGTATGTGCTCTTGCCCATCCTGATTTCTTTTCTTCTTCTTCTTCTTCTTCTTCTTCTTCTTCTTCTTCTTCTTCTTCTTCTTCTTCTTCTTCTTTTTGGCAGTGGTGATGCATGTCTTTAATCCTTGCACTCAGCAGGCAGAGATGGGCAGATCTGAGTTTAAGGCCAGCTTTGCCCTGATTTCTAGTGTGTGGCCCCTTCACCTCTGACCAGGTAAAATACCTGGTTCTGTGAGTTTATGCCACATCACTTTCTGTCTAATTTGGAGGTCAATGGTGAATCTTACTCTAGGGTATAGGTATTTTAACATCTGTAGAGATCACAGATGTTCTATTTGTTTTAGAAAAATATCTATCCCAGAGGTAAGATAAATTAGTGCAGGAGACGTGACCCAAGAAAATAAATATCATATGATATGTGTTTTTTAAATGGGATCTGCCATTTGGGTCTATGCCTCCTTATAATTATTTTCCCAGGAAACTAATTAAACCTGGCTATCAACTTACTGGGCAATGCTAAGTTTCACCAACAACTGAGCTGGAGTTCTAGAAGTCCATTAAAGTGGAATGTATAACTTAATCTCCTCTATAAAATCAGCCTGGGATTCTAATTCACACTTCAAGGAAGAAAAAAAAGAGAGGAAGGAAAGACATTCACTTTGTCCAAATTAGCCAATCAGTAAGTGTAATGTTGGAGCAATTATATTAGAAAATCTTTCCAAGAGATTGAATTACATCAAATTAATCCCATGTTGGCTTGCTCTCCAGGCCAGGCATTTCCAGGGACTGTGTGCTGCATTTGTACCACGTCTCGGTTTCTGTAGCCAAAATGACTCCTCATAAACATAGCAGGTGTTGCATATGTTCACAGGAGCTTACTCCATAATGAGCAACAATAAAATAAACAATGAAGTAGGAAAACTTTGAGAAAAGAAAAGAAAAATATCTTCTTCCAAGTTCCTAACATTAAGCTCTAAAAATCTTTGGAGTCTCTGAAGTGTTACGTGTCTTCTGTGTCCTAATGAGATGACTGGTGGATGGGGGTCCTTAGCAAGTCTCAAGGATGACTTGGTTGCCATGGCAACCACACAAGCGATTAGATGGTTGAAACTATGTCACTGCCGTATCTCTGGGGAGGAGGGTAAAGAGGTTAGATGTGGAGCTGATAAACCAATGACCAATGATTTATTCATTAATACCTACATAATAAAGCTTCTATAAATAGTAAAAAGGACTGAGTTGTGTATGGGACTTTCTGCAGAGTTGGACACAGGCAGGTTCCTGTAAAGTGTGATGCCCATGCCCTGGACTCACTCTTGTCTGTGCACCTCACTAGCCTTTGTTATATGCCCCACAAGAAACTGGAAAGTTGAAGCATTTCTCTGAGTTCTGTGGGTTACTTCAGCAAATAAGTCAAACATAAAAGGAGTCTATGGGACCTGTCCTTGCAATTGGAAGGACAGGTCACTTACTCACAACCTGTACTTGGAACATGAAGTCAGAGGCTGTCTGTGGGATGAAGCCCACTACTTGAGGAATCTAATGCTATCTCCAGATTGATAGAGTCAGAGCTGAGTTGAAACTTCTCAGAAGTGCTTCTGATATATGTGGTTCCACTGTCCATCAGACTTTGGAACCTCAGATGCATGACCATTTGGTTAGCTAGGCTGACAATGTTGCCTTGATAATTTCCCTGGCATGGTGCCCTGAACACATCCCTTTTTCTGGGACTCTGCACCTTCCTTCTGCACTCTAGCCAGGTGGGCAGGATAGGCTTGGCCGTGGACTTTTCAAAGTGGAGCTCGTGTACAGCCTTCTGAAAGGGAAAGCCTTGAGTTATTGTGCCTTCCTTATGGAGTCAGGTGATGCTTAAGGCTCTGGATCCAGGCTCTCTTCCGACAAGCATCATCCTATCTTTCCCATGATTTGTCTATGTGCCTCAACTGGGTTGCTGGATTCGAGATGGGGATGTGGTTCAGCTGGTAGAATGCTTCTTACTCAACATGCTTGAAGCCTCAGGTTCAGCCCCAGCACCACATAAAACCAAGCTTAAGGCACAAACTTTGAATGAAGGTCAGCCTCTGCTAGATAGAGATTTTGAGACCAGCCGGGGCTATGTGCGACCCAATGCAGAAGAAAAAATAAAGATGAGGTTTTGTATTAAGCAACCAAAAAATTCCAACTATTATTCAAAGAAGTATTTCTAATGTTGTATTTACTTAAATGTAAATATTTTATAATAGAAGTCATACTGTGTAGAAATGCTATAAGAATAATACTGACTATTATAAAATACCAAATATCTGCTACCAAGGTACAGTTTTTCAGACAATGAGGCCAGGACCAGGTGTTTTCTTCCTCCAAGCATAGGAACTGGCCTGTCTGCTGGCATTGCCTGCAGTAGAAACACTTTGACCATCAATCTAAGATGGTGTACCTACGCTGCCTTTTTCTCTCTGGTTTTCCTCATGGGTTCTAAGGACTGAACTCAGGTCCAGTACTGTGTGACACGTTCTTTGATCTGCTTAGGAGTCTTACCTATGCAAATTCTGTCTTATTTTATTTTTTGTTTTAAAGTGTGTGGGGTATGTGTGTGTGTGTTTTGTGTGTGGTGTGTATGTGGTGTGGTGTGTGGTATGTGTGGTTTGTGTGTATAGTGTGTGGGGTGTGTGTGTGTTTTGTGTGTGGTGTGTATGTGGTGTGGTGTGTGGTATGTGTGGTTTGTGTGTATAGTGTGTGGGGTGTGTGTGTGTTTTGTGTGTGGTGTGTATGTGTATGTGGTGTGGTGTGTGGTATGTGTGATTTGTGTGAGTAGTGTGTGTGGTGTGTATGTGTGCATGTGGTGTGGTGTATGCTGTGTATAGGGTGTGTGCATGTAGTGTATGGTGTGTGTGTGTGGTTTGGGTGTGTGGTGTATGGTGTGTGTATATTATATGGTGTGTATGTGGTGTGGTGTGTGGTATGATATGTGTGTGGTGTATGCTGTGTGTGGGGTATATGTGTGGTGTGAGTGGTGTATGGTGTGTGTGGTGTGTGTAGTGTATAATGTGTATGTGGTATATGTGGTATGTGTATAGTGTATGGTGTGTATGTGGTGTGTGTGTTTTGGTG
>PVIH01011414.1:18082-69459 GCA_004025045.1 Sigmodon hispidus
TGTGGTGTGTGTGTGTGTGTGTGTGTGTGTGTGTGTGTGTGTGTGTACCAGTTCTAGTGGGGCCAGGGGCACTGGACCCCCTGGAGCTGGAGTTACAGTTGATTGTGGGCCCCTGGCCTGGGCTCTGGGGTCCGCTGCAGAGGCAGTATAGCCGTGAAACGGTTGAACTGTCTCTGTAGTCTACAGGCTCAGAGATAGTCAGGCGAGTCTCTCCTACTTTAACTTTGATTTTCTTCTACTTTTCAGGTTACAGTTTAAAGTTTAGCCAAGGCAGGCTGACCTCTCAGCTTCTAGTTGCAGGGTCCTGTCTCTTAGTTCACACTTGAATATCTGTTATATATTTTCTTTAAATTTTAATTTTTAAAGATTTATCTTTTTTTAAAGGTACAGTATCTTGTTATCTTAACAAAAGAAAATGGAACTCTATTGTGCTTTTTCATGGGGTCAGCTGGAGGAAGGGCGAGCCCCGGAGAGGGCAGCATTAGCTACCTGCTTCCTATAATTGGGCTCTTCTCAGACATTGCTCCTGTTTAATCTCGGCTCTCACCAACCACTCTTTTTGATCAAGTGTTTAATTTCATTGGAAGATTTTCTCAGATTCAGCTATTACTGAAAGGATTTTCATTTTACCCTAACCCTCTAATGACTAAATCTTGCATATCCAGTATTTCAAAAAGAGGTATTTCTGTTCGTCTGAGTAACCAGCTCAAGGATTTGATCTTTCTTTCCTATTATTGTTAAAATGAGAATTAATTTAGAAATTTCTTTTGCTAAAGTGTTAATCTCACAAAAATTATGTAGAATTAAACATTTACAAAGCAGATTCTCAGTTATTAGTTATCTATAATGATTTAGCCCAAAGCACAGATTGCTAAAATCATGTAAATGTCCCAACCTAATTTTGGTCATTCTATTGTTTTGTTTACTTTCTTCTTTAAAAATATATTTGCTGACCCTTCAGTTATAACAATCCTTTGAAACATTCTAATTGGAAAGAGAAATAAGGAGAAAAAAAGTACTAATTTTTGGAAAGCATTGTGTGTATATAACAAGGCCACAAGAAAAAAATCTAGAAAAGACATGAGGACAAGGGTCAAGTTCAAGGATTGAGGACTCGGGACTGGGAGGCAGCTCAGAGGCTGAGTGTGGCCTGCTCTCACAGAGTGCTGAATTCAACTACCTGTAAGTCCAGATCCAGGACATCAAGAAACCTTCTTCTGCCTCCCCATGTACAGTTCAATAAAACAAATTTTTAAAAGATTCTAGTCTTTAATTTGCAAATATATAGAAATATTATTCATTTATTTTTTGTAGGCTTCCACTTGTCCCAACTCTGACCATAAACTTCCCCTGGATCCCAAATCTGAGGTTGGCTGCTTATACAGTAAAGAATTTGGCTCTATCCAAAGGAAAGTCTGGCATTCTTCCTTGACTTCTGGCAGGGGGGTGGATTCTGCCATAATTGACAGAAGGTACATTGTTCATGGGGAGGGGGTTGGCCACACCAGGAAACTCAGCCATGTGAATCAGAGTAAAGTCTTAGGGTCCTGTGGTATCACTGGAACAGGAGGATGACTTCAATAACTTGGTTCTCAACCTGTCAGTTAGTCGTGCTGATGTAAAGAAGCTCCAGAAAGAGCGCTGGCCGCTGAAGCCCGGAGGAGCATCCTGGTTGTCCGGCGTCCATGTCCAAACATACTGACACTGGGAGAGTGGCATGTCCTGACTCCAAGGAGAGAAAACAGCGTAAGCTAACACATCAAAAACTCTCACATCCTGCCTCTTGGCGTCTCTCCCTTGACTGATGGTTCTTCTTCTGGTATTTCATCTGTACCATAAGCCTGACTGTTCTGTGAGTTCTGAGTCCTCATGATGAATTACAGAACCTAGGAGTGGTCTGAAGAAACTGAAGTTGGTGAGAGGCTTCTTAGGGACCGTGGCCTCAGACTTTAACGTTGGGCTGACTGAGTGAGGCTCCTCTTCAGTGCTCTCCTAATGCCTATCACAGCATCAACACAGGGTGTTTGCTTTCTATTTAAACAACTGTGTAACTGGGTGACCTGGCACCATCCTATGCCAGCACTCAGGAGGCCGATCTCTGTGAGTTCAAAGGCAGTGTGGGCTAATTAGCCAGACACTGTCTCAGAGAACAAAACAGGACTGGCAAGATGGCTCATTGGGTAAAACTGCTTGGGATAGGAGCCTCTGAGCAGACTTGGATGATAGTCAGATCCCATGGTAGAAGAGAGCTGAGTCTCAGAAGTTTTCCTCTGACTGCACCATGATGCATGCACACGCTCACACACCAAGAAATTCATTGTTGAACTCCACTCCCCATTTTGCCTCTACCCTCCTCTGGACCAGGCTGTTTAAAAAATAGCCTGCAGTCCAGAGGAGAAGGGAGGTGTGTGGTGGAGAGAAGTCAAAGGGAAAATCCACTGGATTGGGGAGATACAGGGAAGAGAAAAAATTAACAAAAATCTTTTAATAACTTGTTGGATGTTAATTGTTTCATAATAAAGATGATTTGGAAGAAAGTCAATAAGTTAATTTTTAAAATTCTACTTCATGAGAGTAAAATTTATATTAAGTAAAATGTATACATGTTGAACATAGGTTGAATATATGTCATTTGATAAACATATAAATTGGGTGTTTGCCATCTCAACTAAGATAAAATACTTGGAGGGTCCCCCAGGAAGTTCCCTATCTTTCTTATCATAACACTATAGCCATTAAGTAGATGTTAATTATCTTGAAGATCAATTTTTAACTGTTCTTGACCTTTATAAAAATAGCATAATACTTGTACTCTTTTATATCAGGTAGCTAAAAAGCAAAACAAAAACCTTCTCTTTGATGGTTTGGTGTATATGACGCATCGCTGTGCAGAGTCAGAGGGATGGCCTTGGGTGTCAGAACCCCCATTCCCCTTCTACTTTATTTGAGGCAGAATCTTGTTTGCTGCTATGGGCACCAGGCTAGCTGGCATGCGAGCTCCCGAGTTTGGTCTTCTGCCTCCTGTCACCAGAGCAGTTTCACGTGGTCCTAGGAATTGGAGCTCAGATCATCATGCTTCCATAGAAAGATCTTTAACGTACCACGCCACCCCTCTGCTCCCATCTGGTGCCATAATGTCTATGAGGTTCTCCCACGTTGCTACCTATGCATTCTCTCAAAGCACAAGCTTGAATGGATTGCTACCATTTAGTTGCGTTTCTACCTGTTGACAAATGCTTGGCTGGTTTGCCATTGTGAATAAAACTGCCTCATTCAAACACTCACTTTCACTGACAGATACCTTCATATTCCTTCTTGTGGGCAACACCCAGACAGCAGAATGGCTGGCTCATAAGCTCAGCATACGTTAACGTTTCAAGAAATTGCCAAATGTTCTTCCAAAGTGATTGCCCCATTTTATTTGCCTACTAGCAATACATAAATGACTCTGCGCCTTTGCCCACTGACATTCCTGCCCAG
The DNA here is from genome assembly GCA_004025045.1 of Sigmodon hispidus. Taxonomy (NCBI): domain Eukaryota; kingdom Metazoa; phylum Chordata; class Mammalia; order Rodentia; family Cricetidae; genus Sigmodon; species Sigmodon hispidus. The sequence continues at coordinate 21,563 of PVIH01011414.1, forward strand.
CTTAGTCAGGGTTACCATTGCCGAGATAAAATACCATGCCCAGAGCAACTTGGGGAGTAAAAGGGTATATTTGGCTTATGATTCCATGTCACTGTTCATCACTGAAGGAAGTCAGGACAGGAACTCAAACACAGCAGGAACCCGGAGGCAGAAACTGATGCAGTGGCCCTGGAGGAGTGCTGCTTACTGGCCTGCTCCACATAGCTTCTTGCTCTATCTGCTTTCTTATAGAACCCAGTACCACCTGCCTAGGAGTAGCACCATCCACAATGGGCTGGGCCCTATCCCATCAATCATTAAGAGAATGCCCTACAAGCGTGCCTACACTTGACGTTATAGAGGCATTTTCTTAACTTCTTTCTTTCCTCTAGCTTGTCAAATCAACACAAAGCTAGCCAGGACACAGCTTTAGAGAAGTCTAGTTTGCATACAAGAAAAGCTTGTCATTTGAAAGCATAGTAGAAGTGACTTTTACAAAATATAGTCATGTGAGCCTCACTGCAAACTATATCTAGAATATTGCTGTCACTCCAGAAACTTTGCTGTGTCCTTTGCAACCAGTCTCTGCCCTACTCGGTGCCTAAGGAACTTCAGACGGCCTTCTTTTAATCCCTTTTTTGGGTATTTTGTGTACATGAAGGCCTTTTGTTTCAGGCTTCTCTCGCTTGCCACAAGGTTTTGAGTTTCTTGCCTCATTTAATTTGAGTGCCAACAGCTGTGGAAGATGGAAATCGTTACCTAACTAACCAGTGAGCCTATCAGAGCTTAACGGATTGTTGGCGCAGCCTTCTTGCTTGCCTGCCGGAAACACTGTCTTTTCAGCAGGTAGTATGCGATTCATGTTTACACACATTCCCCAAGTCCATGGTGTGTACTGATAGAGGCTGTACACACTCTGGGTATTAAAATGAAGGACCCCAATCTTAGAAACTATTTTAATAATAATGGGCAGCAACAAATCCTACTTAGTCATTGACTTGGAATAAGATACTCTCTTTATCAAACTGACAGCAGACAAATTACTGAGAAACTAAAGGTATCAGTCTTCCAGAGCCATTGGGAACACATAGCCCCTTTCTTTTCTTCTTTTGCTATATAATTATTTAAGTAAAACATATATAGGTGTCTTGACCAATTCTATTGCTGTGAAGAGACACCATGACCATGGCATCTTTTTTTTTTTTTTTTTTTTTTTTTAAGATTTTATTTATTTATTATGTATACAGTGGTCTGCCTGCACATATGCCTGCAGGCCAGAAGAGGGCACCAGACCTCATTACAGATGGTTGTGAGCCACCATGTGGTCACTGGGAATTGAACTCAGGACCTCTGGAGGAGCAACCAGTGCTCTTAACCTCTGAGCCACCTCTCCAGCCTGACCATGTTAACTCTTAAGAAGTATTTAATTGGGACTGACTTGGAGTTTCTGAGGTTAAGTTCACTATCATCATGGTGGGAAGCAAGACAGCATGCAGGGAGATATGGTGCTGGAGAAGCCGCTGGAAGTTCTACATCTATATCTGCAGGAAGAAAGATTCTGGGCTCAGCACCGGCTTTTAACACCTCCAAGCCCACACAGCTAGTGACACACTTCCTCCAACAAGGCCACACCTCCTAATGCTTCCAATCTCCAACAATGCCACTCCCTGATGACTAAATATGAGCTTATGGGGAGCATTCTTATTCAAACCACCACAACAGGGAAAGAAAAACATTGTAGTATACCACATTAATAAATACTTTTAGTTTTTGGTTTTTCTGAAGCAGGGTTTTGCTGTATATCCCAGGCTACATATCCAGTTTGAGGCCAGCCTGGGATATGTGAGATAGATCTGGATAAACAAACTAATGAATGAGTTAATATTTTAAGATGTGGCTTTTCTGGGTCCTTTGAACTTCCATATACATTTTAGAAATAACTTATCAACTTGCTGAGAAGGGAGAAGGTTGCTAAGATTTGATAGAGATATGCTGACTTTACACATCAACTTGAGGGTAGTTTTTAATCTTAAGATAACAGGTGTTAGCTTCTAGTTTCTGGACATGGAACATCTTTTCATTTAGATCTTCTTTAAAGTTTTCCATCAGTGTTTTGTAGTTCTTTTTCATTTTCTACCTTTAACATTAGCTTTCTTGCTGCTGCTATTTTATTGGGTTTGGTCTTTGGATTATTGCTGCTAAAATATAGAAAAATAAAATTTTATATGGCTCATTTTTCTTCCTTTTTTAGTGGATGAGGATCTTCCATCGCATTCAGTGCTGAGGATCTGCTGTGTATGGTTCTTTACCCTTGTGGCCTAGTAGTTGATTTATTAATCTAAATAGTCTGGTGCATTCTTTGAGATTTCCTCTATGCAATCTGGTGTGGTCTGTGGAAGAACAGTTTTATCTACTCCTGTCTAACAAGGCTGTGTTTGTTTCTTTGCTTTACAGAAAGGCAAGAGCAAATGTTCTTGCCTTGCTCCTGGTCTTAGGGAGAAGCATATTTAGTGTTAAAGTTTTGTATAGCATCAATTGAATAAAACTATTCTTTGAGAAATTTTAGAGACCTAGCAAATGAGACAATACTCCTTGGTGATAACATCCTCTGTCTTCCTAATTGGCTTAAGTAAACCCCAAGAACAATATTGAATCCAAATACGTTTTTTTTTTTTCAAGTTGGGAAACACCAGAGGTTAGAATAAAGATGTATGTGCACATCATAAATATTATATATCACGTAAATGTCTGTTTATGATGGAACGACAAAGCAGCAAATGATTACCTTGAATGGTATCAGCAAAGATGACTCCATCAATGAGTTACAGTGAAGAGGCATGGATGGCTGGACAGGAGATGATAACACAAGGCAAACCAATCCTTCCATCAACATGAAGGGCCTTATCTCAAAGTAAGAAAAAGTGCTGCTTCACTGTGTGGGCAGAGAAATTGAGGCTCCCTGAAATGGCATTATCTGTGTAGAAAATGCTGTTAGGAGAATGAAGACAGGATGTAGACCTGCATTAAGGGAGCGCAAATCCTTTTAGCATGAAACTAGAGGTTGAAATATTACATTAGTCAAGTGTACCAGCTGCCTTCCTCATTAAATATGCATGCTAAAATCCCTGCCAATCAACAGGAACAACCTGCTGAGAAATAAAGAAGAAAGACGAGAAAAGCTGGTGGATCTCTCGGTGGATTGCGAGGTGGAAGGACCTGGGTTTTGCTCTGTATAATGATCTTAATGTGGTCAGTGTTGACACTCAAGCTATTCCTTTCTCTGCTCATCTTCTGAAAGAGCAGGCACCTTGGAGGACAGTGACTGACTGTGGTGCTCAAACATGAGCATCCACGAGAATTAACTGTGAGCCTTGTTAAAATCTACATTTAGGGATTGGAGATCCCTCTTGGTGATTACAGGCCCTTGCTACCCCAGTTAGGACAAGAGTTTAGTTCCAAGTATCCATCTCAGGTAGCTCACAACTGCCTACAACTCCAGGTCCAGGGGATCTGATGCTTTCTGGCTTCACAGGCACCCATACACATGTCATACACACATTCTCTCTCTCTCTCTCTCTCTCTCTCTCTCTCTCTCTCTCTCTCTCTCACACACACACACACACACACACACACACACACACGCACACACACACACATACACGCTTGGTCGCTCACTCACAGAGAAAGAAAAAACACATAAAAGTAAAATAGATCTTTTGTTTTGTTTTGAGACAGGGTCTCTATATAGCCCTGGCTGGCCTGAAGGAACTCACTGTGTAGGCCAGCTGGCCTCAAACTCACAGAGATCCTTCTGTGTTCTGCCTTCCTGGGATAAAATGCATGTTTCACCATGCCTGGCTACATTTTTTTAAATGTAGATTTCTGGGCTTTCTTTGTCGCCCCAGCTCCCCTGATCCAGTAGGTGTTGGGGAGACTTCTAGGAGTGAATGGTAGCTGATTTTTGACACACATTGCTTGCAGCCCAGTCACTGAGAAACCCCGAAGTGATGGAGATCCCAGCCTTCTGTGACAGACAGCTTTGTTGTATGACCTTGGAAGTATAACCTAACCTTAAATTTTTTTACGTGAGTGAATGATGACGCTGACAGCAACATTCTCACAGGCTTGGTATGAGACTTGAACGAAAATAATGTAAAAAAGTCTCTATAGGAAGTCCTGAAAAACTGGCCACTGCTGTCACCTTGGATTATAGCTGAAATAAATTACCTAACACATTGTGGCTTTTTCTTTCTTTCTTTGAGACAAAATCAGGTTGGCCCCCAACTTGCCATACAGCTGAGAATAACCTTGAACTTTTTCAACTTTTACTTTTACCTGTCAAGTGCTGGGATTACAGGAATGTATAATATACCAATACGCAGGGTGCCAGGGATGAAACCCAGAGCTTCTTACAACAACCACAACAACAAAATGCCAAAACATAATGTCTGCTCAGGCATTATCGGGGACTTTTATATGCTCTGCCCTCCTCCCCAGTATGAACTGGAGTACAGTAAATATTTAAGTTGTCCTCAAAAGGTTTTGTCTTGGCAAAGGCTGACACAGGAACCACATTTCCCACAGAGAAGCCTGTGAGAATGAGGTGTGGTGGCCTAGCCACCAGGTCTCCTTTACAAAACACTGACCTCAGGAGTTGGTGTGCCCTGTCTTTCTGTCATGTGCCTCTGTGGAGGAAAGCCTGTGGGGATGTTGGCAGGTCAGGAAACAGGACTGTGAGGGGGATGGCAAAGTGACCCAGTTTCCCATCCTGGTCCCCATCTGGTAAACTGAAAGGTTTTGCACATGTCAGGTCATTTCTGCCAATTTTAGTTTTCTTATCTCTGAAATAAGGACTAATCAAATATTTGTATATGGGCACTATGGCTTAGCATTTTGCACACAGCATCCCTTGCACACAGTGGGGAATTTCATACAACAAGGATTCTATCCTGGACTGCGGATGAGCAAAGAGACATTAATATAGTTAAAGAACTCATTCAAACTAATGAGGTTAGCGTGGACTTGGGTTAGAGGGCTAAGTGAAGACAAAGACTGGACCACCCTTCAGAACGGTGAAGGGTAGCTTGAAAGTTACTCCTGTTACAGTAATAGACCAAGGGAGACTCAGTGAAGCCCGTCTGGTTCAAGTTGCTCTTAGGGTCCTTGTGTACCATCCCTTCTCCCCAGAAACAGGGATGATGACAGGATCTTATAACTTGATGAGTTGTAGAATTTATTATTGCTTCCCTTACTAAGAAAGTATGAGCAAAGCTAAAATAATGTTTTTAGTCTTTATGGTTGAGTTTGGGGAAGAAGGGGCAGCTCTGGCTTCTATACCCCACCTCAGAAGAGGTGAGGAGGAGGAGGAGGAGGAGGAGGAGGAGAAAGAGGGCCAGAAGTTAGCATGGACATTGTCCCTAAGAGCTCTGTCAATGTCCTTTAGTCCAAAGTACAAATGGCCTCCAACTTATGATGGTTGACATGATTTCTTGACTTTACAACAATGAAGAAGCAACATGCATTCAACAGACACCATGCTTCAAATTCTAGTTGACATGGTCACAGGCTAGCAATATGTAGTGTGACACTCTCTCATGATGCTGGACATAGTATAAGTATTCCGAGCATGTTTAAGGTAGGCTAAGTTAAACAGCAATGTTCAGAACATTAGGGATATTCAATGAGTTTCATATTATGCTTTCAATTTCTTACGTATTTATCAAAATATATGCCTATATTGTCTTATTAATTCTTTTCCCGGCCCCCCCAAATCAGCATTAATGTGAGCTTTCTGTAATACGAAGGAGAAGACTGTAGCCAGGGTAGATGGTTGTGCAGTTTTATTGTCATGTCTGATGTGGCATTCTCAAACTTAAAAGGCATTTCTGAATCCCTTAAGAAGCCTTTAAAAAATAAAATAGAGGCCCTTACCATTAACTTTTGGGGTACCCTGGGACACCCCTGCTGTAGCTGGATATTAATCACAGGTAATAGGTCAATATTTAGTAAAGAGGATCAATAGCAATTTATAACAGAATTAAAGGTGAGAATGTTGGAATGATCTACTCACCTGGATGGAATGGGTCTTTTTTTTCAGGTGACGGGGAAGCAGAGAGAGTGAACCACTCTCTTTAAGCTGTTCCCAACCTGTTCTCAAGACTACAGCTTCAAAGGTCATAGGTGAATCCCATACCTATGCTGACCAAAAGGCCATGACTCTAGGTCAAAAAAGATACACTTGAATCCCACTACACCCTGCTGTGGAATAATCCTCTTGAATACTGTAAAGGTTTGTCACTCCAATTGGTTTAATAAAATGCTAATTAGGCAGTAGCTGGGCAGGAAGTGTGGGAGAGGTGACCACACTAAGGATGATGGGAAGGAGAGGGGTGGAGTCAGGAGTCACCAGCCAGACACAGAGGGGTCAGGAGCTGAGTACGCCATGCTAATAAAGATATCACCACATGGCAGAATGTAAATAAGGAATATGGGTTAATTTAGGTGTAAGAGATAGCTAATAACAAGCCTGAGCATTTATAATTCATATTCATCCTCTGAGTTGGTTATTTGAGACTGGGCAGTCCTGACCAACAGTTCCTAACACCACAGAAGAGGGGCAGAAAGTGCTAGATCAGGCCCTTCAGCTTTTCATCATGGAAGCGGGGAGAGCATATGAGGCCACCACAACACTTGTCCATGTGCTCAAGGTCCCTGCTTGAGCTCATTTTCCCACTGAACTTTTCCCTCCTTCCCATGGAGGGCTTGGGGAGCTGCAGAGACCAGAAGGCTCCCTCACTCAGTAGACAGTACCTCTCTTCCTCTTGGCATCCTGTTCCGTCTTGTGGACTTGGCCTTTTTCTACATTTTTTGTACATAGTGTTACGTGACTATGACCTCAAATGCCCCAATCACAGGAGTGTTACCCCTACCCTCTGCTACAGGAATCCCTAGAACACACTTCTAGAGAACAGTTCCCATCTTCAACTCCACCCCAGGCTACTCCACAGTGGTCAAGTTCTCCCCGTTGCCTCATCCCTGGCCCAGGTTTCACTTTGCCTCCCTGCCTCCCAGTATGATGTACCCCAGGCTGACCTCACATTCACTATGTAGCAGAGAATGACCTTGAATTTCTGATCCTCTTTCCTCCAGCCCCCAAGAGCTAGGATTATGGGTGTGCATCCTCAGATCTGGCTTATGCACTAATGAGTATCAGATCCAGAGGTCCATGGGCAAGTACCACATTAGTTACATGCCTAGTCCTACATGTCTTCTTAACTCTTAACTTTCTTTCCTGTGCCCCACCCTCTGCCTACAATCTTGATAGGGACCCACTTACTCTTATTTCCAGATGGACCCAGAACAAGACTGTTTATCTGATAGTGAAATACTTCAAATCAGGTGAGAATTATGATCATTTTCTGGACTAGCTACCTTTGGCCCTTGTAGAGGTCCGCAAATGTTTGTTAAGGAAATTCTGTGGCATTAGCAAACCTCATCAAATTATCCCTCTCTGGGATTCCCAAATGATTTCCTGAAGCATACAGGCACAGCACCGAGAAGCCTTGCTTGGACTAAGGAGAGTGGGGGTAAGTAGAAAAAAGAAAAGAATTATAAGCAATTGTATACATTAAATATACACACATATATGACCTTAACTATGTACTATAACTATAGCATTTCTACCTAGAAGAAATGACATTTCTGTGTAATAACAGCTCACACAACAGACCTGTGAGACAGAGGTTGTTATTCTTGACACATAAATCAAGATTCTGAACTTGGTGTGTGTGTGTGTGTGTGTGTGTGTAGTGATGCACACCTTTAATCCTAGCACTCAAGAGGCAGAGGTTGGTGGATCTCTGAGTTCAAGGTCAGCCTGGTCTACAGAAAAATGTTCCAGGACAGTCATGACTATACAGAGAAACCCTGTCTTGAATCACCACCACCCAAAAATTCTGAAATTTAGAGAACTTCAATATTTTGTCCCAGATCAAGACACAGATTTAGGAGTAGAATTAAATCTCTTCAGAAAGGCTCCAAACGCCCTGCTCCTTCCATAATGTCTGGGACTACCTATGATCTTACATGCCTTTCTCAGCTTATATCATATATCTAGAAAATCCCTGGCCTTGAACACCCAGATTGAGTTTTAGGAACTATATCTTTCCTCCTCAGTTCAGATTTGCTCTTCCTGACCTGGGGGTGGGGCTATCTGAGCGGTCATGTACTAAGCCCGCAGAAGCACTGGTGTTTTAACTCCAGCTCTGCATAAAACAGTTGTAGTACTTTAAGCATGAGTTCCAACACTCTGGGAAGTGGAAGTACGTTCAGGGCATCCTTGGATATATAGGCAGTTGAAGGCCAGGCTAAAAACCTTAAGTCCCCTGTCTCCAAAAGGAAAAGCAAAAAAGCAAAAAACAAATCTGGCTCCACAAAAACCCTGGGGCAGATGTCTGCTTTTGATACACAGGTGATTTACACCTCGTAAGACAAAGCCTAAGCATTCACCTGGCTCGTAGGCATGTGTGGTTTGAAACCCCCGCAGAGATCATGGGTATAAGGGAACACTCCATGTGTTCGAGCATGCATAGGGCTATTCGCTGGCTCCCAGCAGCTCAGAGCTTTAAGCCTTTGCAACTGGTTGCAAAAGCCTTTTATGGATCTAGTGTTTAAAGCTTTTAATTGTTCTTGCTATATATATATAAAGGTTTTTGATGGTCGAGCCCATTCCTATTCTTTAGTGGTTAACTATTGGGAAAACTATCTTTGTGGAATGGGACCTGGGGATGCAGTGCAGTGGTAGGGCGCATGCTCAAGCGTGTGCGCACAGTTCAGTTCCCACCTCTCCCCTCCCCCGAAATAACGTCTTCAGTTTTTGCTTCCCAGGTTTGCCCATCAATAACTGGATGAAGAGAGGGGAGATTTTTCAATGAGAGCAAAGGAGACTGAATCAAACAGAAACATTAGACTGGCTTTCGCTTTTAGCAGATAATCCTCAATAATCCATGTAGAGCAAGAAAAAAAAATGCCTCCATTATTAAATGCCCTAAGGTTCTTGCGTTTAATCCCCCTTTCCTTAAAAAAAAAAAAAAAAGTTGCCTGTTTCATATTCACAAAGCACTGCTTACCCTTCCCCAGCTCCCTCTATCACCACCCCCATGCCAGGGAGATTTATTTATTTAAAGATTATTTAGTGTCGACCAACAACCCATTTCTCTCATTCTCTCTCTCTCTCTCTCTCTCTCTCTCTCTCTCTCTCTCTCTCTCTCACACACACACACACACACACACACACTACAACTAAAAAGCAAAATATAGCCGCTTCCTGTTCTTTTAACAAGAAGAATGCTACCCCTGCCCCCACCTACTCATCTTTGATTATTTTGTATGTAAAGCTTGCTTCTGTCTAAGCTCCTAAACCCAGGCTTTGTTCCTATAGCCCTAAAGCTCACACCTCCAGAAATCTAGTCTTCTAGAGTGTGGCTGACCAAGGTGGAACTTTCTCTACTGGACCCAGCCCAGGAGGTAAACTGCCAGGGGGATCCCGGGACATCACCGGCACTGTCCCTTCTTTCAAAGCAGTATTGCATAAATATTGCTCAGCAGTTTTCAGAGAAGTGGTGAGCATCCCAAATAACATGGAGAGGTGATTAAAACAAGAAAATAGGTGAAGGGTAAACACAAAAGCTGAAAGGGAGGCCAGTGTAATTTGATGATTTTTAATAATAATAATAATAATAATAATAATAATATAATGCCAGTTTCTACACCAGCATATTCCCCTGTGTGTTCTGGGGAGGAGGGGCCGCTAAGCATGGCTTCTCCTCTGTGTACTCTAGACATCTGGTCCCTGAACTTAGCATCTTGGTACTGCTTTTCTATAGAATGTAGAGTAAAGATAGATCAGCTGTAACAATATGGAACCCAGAAGTGATGGAAGGTGCCTTGCCTCAAGACTCCCAGATGCATGTCCTATACAAGTATGTTATTTTACAGTATCTACTACAAAGGAACAAAAGAAATTGTTCTGATTCAGAATGAGTTAGTCATCATGGTCATGTCATTACCAAGGTTCCTAGGGAAAAGATGTTTGAGACACACAAAGTTTGTGTCTCTGTGACAATAGATGAAGCCTAGGCAAAGGCCTGAGGAGGAACTGGAGGGGTGTATGAGCCCCAGATACTGAAGAGAGAAGTAGTGTGGTGTTTGCCATCCAGAGCAATGCTTTCCTGGATGGCTGTTGTGGGGATGCTCGCATTGTCATGTCCCAGTGTTTAAGATGCAGGTGTCAAGGCTGGGATGCTGACCCCCCTCCCCTGGGGTAGGAGTGCTTGCCCTGCAAGCATGAGCCCAGCATCCACTTACAGCATCTGCTGTGCCCCCCTTGATCCTAGACCTCCAGGGCTTTGGAGTGTTGAGACAGAGGATCACTGGATCTTGCTGGCTGCCATCCTATCTCCAGGTTCAATGAGAGACCTTGTCTCAAGAGCGTAAAGTGAAGTGACAGAGCAGGACACTGGACATCCAGACTCACCCAACAAACCCATATGCCTTAAACACATACCCCTACCTAATAAATAAATAATTTTCTAAAAATTTCAGATGCCCCAGTTCTCAGGGTCAGCCTCTGGGGATGGTAGCTGGATTCTACCTGGTCATATAGTCTGTAGCTCTTCTCATTAACCTTGAAGCTTGGAGATCATTGTATTTTGAACTGGCAGGGCTGGTGTTATTTTCACAGCTGGGTTTGTTCTTAACCCTGGCCTGTTTCTTGTGTGCTTTTAGCTAGCTAGCTCCAGTTCAGAATCTTTGCGGCACATGAGACTGGGATCCTGAGTGGCCTATCTTACATTTTTATTATATTGTGGAAATTGTGGTTCCTATTTGCACAGTAGTAAAATGTCAGGGTCCAAAGCCAAAAGCATTTTAGTGATCAATACAACAGCATGACCCCCTTCTTTTTTGTCTAAGTGTATTGAAAAATAACAACTACAATCGATCACTGCCATATGCAAAACAAAGAACACATTTGCATTAAGAAACAGTATGTAAATTACTTATGAAGCTCTGTATTAATGTCATTTTTCCTGTGTTATTTTCTAAGAGCTGCCGCTGGATACTAAATTTATCCAAAGATAATACAATTTGATTCATTCAAGTGAATTGAACCAGAAGATAATGAACAATTTCGAGAGGAACAAATACTTTGGGAGGTGGCTTGAGCTCAGCCGTGGATTAAGATTTTAATATTTCAGAAGCCAGTTATCGGGGGAGAGACAGCGGTAGTCTAGGCAGGGGATGGAGAGGGTGCTGGGCACTGCTACAGCAAGCCAGGTGGACCTCACAGTCGAGAGGCTGCTATGGAACTCGGGGACACAGCCTGTGCCTCAGTGTTTGGTGACCTGTTCTCATAAGCCAATCATAAGGCCAATAGTAACAGCAAGCAAAGGAGACTTATTCAGTTGGTCACATCAGGAAGAGGACAAGCGGATTCAGGGAGCCCATCTTCATTGTTCTGAAGTGAGACTGAAGCTTAGAAGATTTAGGTAGGGTCACCACTGCTGGGATGAAACACCATGCCGAAGGTAACTTGGGGAGGAAAGGGTTATTTGGCTTACAGGGCCATATCACTGTTCATCGAAGGAAGTCAGGACAGCGACTAAACAAAGCAGAAGCCTGCAGGTAGGCGCTGATGCGGAGGCCATGGAGGGGTGCTGCTTACTGACTTGCTCCCCATGGCTTGCTCATCCTGCTTCCTTATAGAATTCAGGCCCACCCGCCCAGAGATGGCCCCACCCACAATGGGCTGTCCTCCATTAGTCAATAATTAAGAAAATGCCCTAGAGGCTCGCCCACACCCGATCTTTAGGAAACATTTTCTCAGGTTAGGCTTCGTCTTCTCTAGTGATTTTAGCTTCAGTCAAGTTGGCATAAAATCACCCAGCACAACTGACTCCTTGACAATCCGACACACAAACACAGTACTTTCCAATGAGAACCTTTCTTACTTTCCCCCAAGTTGACACATTATTATTAATATCACAACATAAAGCATAAATAACCTTAAAAGTACCACAGTCTTTACAAATTCAAACACATTAAAAGTTTGGACTCTTTAAAAATATCCAAAATCTCTCTTAAAAGTTCAAAACATTTTAGGTATGGGCTCCTATAAGAATCAAAATAAGTTCAATATTTTCCTACTTCAAGAGGGTAGAACCAGAACACATTCACAATCTGAACAAAGCAAAACTAAACTCTAATGGTGTAAATAACTCAGTGTTCCATTTCTGAGGTTTATTCATGATCATCTGGGCTCCACCAAAGAACTTGGGTCACTTCTCTGGTTTCAGCCTCTGCAGCACACACAGCTTGACTTCAGGGCTCAGGTGGCCTCTACTCTGCTGCTGCTTGGTGGTCATCCCATGGTACTGGCATCCCCAAAATGCTCGGGTCCTTGCTGCAACTGACTGCACTTTCACTATAGCAGTCCTAGGATCTCTTCATGGTACCAAGAGTCAACTTCTTACCACGACCCTTTAGTCCTGTGCAAGGACCAAGGATATTCTCACTTAAGCAGCCCACTATCAATCCATCATCATCTGGGTTTCAGTCTTGACCTATAAAATAATCTGAGAAGTTGTTAGAATTGTGTAAAATTTTTTTGTAAGAGACTAGTTCACCCTTTTTCCCTTCTTCCAGAATGAGATTCCTAAAGAAATTTCCATTTCTTTGGGCTCTATTGTTTCAATATTCTGATAAATTGAGAGCCACAAAGGTCTTTTTAGACCTGCTACAAGGAAAACTTGATAGTAAGGATCATAATTCATCACTCTGGATTTATATTTGTTGCCATATATAAATACCCTAGAGAAACAACTTAAAAGAGATGTGCTGGCTGGCTTTATTGACATAGTGTCACCTGAGAGGGGAACCTCAGTTAAGAAAATGCCCCCTAAGATCGAGCTGCAGCAAGCCACAGTGAGCATGCCAGTAAGCAGCACCCCTCCATGGGCCTCTGCATCGGCTCCTGCCTCCAGGTCCCGCTTTGTTTGAGTCCTATCCCGGCTTCCTTCAATGATGAACATTGATGTGAAGTCGTAAGCCAAATAAAGCCTTTGGTCCTACATTGCTTTTGGTCAGTGTTTTATTATAGCAATAGAAACCTATCTAAGAAAAAAGTTGGTACCAGGATTGTGGGGTGACAGAACTGACCGTGTTGTTTTGGGGAGGACAGTGGGAGGATTTGGGACTAGAGAAGTTATTGAATGTTGACAGCCCTGTGGGTTACTTGGAAGATAAGGATGAACTTGGAAGATAAGGATGTACGGAGCAGTGCAGATGATGGAGGCCTGGCTTGTAAAGTTGCAGAGGGCAGCAAAGACTCTATCAGGCCATTTGTGTGACTAGTTTGTGGTGTCCGGTCTGCGGGAGCTGAAAAATCAGCTGTGATTAACAAGTGACCAAGTCTCTGGGAGCTGTTGGCACACAACTGTAATCTCAGAGGCAGGTGATCTCTAAGTTTGAGGTCAATCTGTCCTGTAGCCCTAGGACAACCAGGGCTACATAGAGAAACCCTGCCTCAAAAAAACAAAACAACAGAAGAAAAATAAGAGACCAAGTGAAATCTTCTGGAAAATGTTTCCTGAGAGTTAGCACACAGTGGCCAAGATTGTACCTTGTGCTGACAGCCACACTTGGTAGTGTATGAGTCATCCAGGTGGTATGGGTTAAAAGGCATGAAGGGTCCTGGAGAGCAGCTAAGGCTTGGCACTGTGTAACAGGGTTGGAGTCACTGAAGAGACCCCAGGAGTCACTGGTAAAAGTGCAGTTCAGTTGCAGCAGAAGACACCAGCATTTTGGAGATGCCATACCATGGGATGACCCCCAAGAACAGCAGCAGTGGTAGAGTGGAGCTGGCTGTACCCTTGCAGACAAGCTGTGTGTGCTGTAGAGGACAGAGCCAGAGAAGTGACCCAAGCCCTTTGGAGGAGCCTAAAAGCTTGTTAGTGGATCCCAGACATTGAATATTGAATTGTTCTCACTGTTGGGGTTTGGTTTTGCTTTGTTCAGATTGTGACTGCACCCTGGTTCTTTCTTCTTCAAATAATAAAGTGTCTATTTTTTGATTATACAGCATCTCACAGTTGACAGACTTTGTACATTTAAAGAGATTTTGGAATTCTATAGAGACTTTGGATTTTTCTAAGAGATTGAATATTTTAAAGAGACTGAATTTTTAAATGTTTAAAAATTTAAAGACTATGGAACTTTTAAAATTTGGAATGATTATATGCTAATATGTGATTTTGGGGATGAACCAAAAAGGAAAGGTTACAGTTTAACAGTGATGTATTGTTGGTCAAGTTGACAAAGGTTCTGGATAAGAATCCAACAACTGATGAACGGAAGGATTCTACCAAAGTCCAAAGTGGTGAGCCAATGAGTCATGAGGGTTACTTACAGGAATGTGGCTGAAGGGTTAATTACAGGATGCAGATGCCATAAATGCAGCAGTATCATCACAAAGCCCACTCTGGAACAGCATGAGTGACCATTCATCAACGCTGTGACACTGGAGCTTTCTCTATGACTGAGAGTCCCTTCCTATCAGCAGGTCATTGCTTCTGTGACCATGAAGAGGGGTTTGTAAACATATTCTTTTGGCTCTAGAGTCTCCCTCACCCTCAAGGAGGAGTCTTTCAGCTGGGAGGGAGGTAATCGTTGTACTACAGGAGTACATCGTGTTATGGCCGTGACAGTGCTGTATTCATTATGTCACATTTAGTCTTCCTAATAAGGGTGGAGGCCTGTTTGTGAGTGGAAGCAGAAGTTACATTAGTTGTCTAAAATCACAAATGCATAGATTTGAACCAAAAATATTTCCAGGTCAGATGCAAAAACCTGCATTGCATCAATCTTTTCTCTTGACGTTAACACACACAGTAAGCAGTGTTACCTCTTTACACCCAGCACTTCTCTGCTTCAGGAATGGAAGAAGCACTTCCTACTGGCCCACTCATTACCTTGTCAGTACTGGATGCAATGATTCTCCCATTGGCCAGTGCAAAACCAAGGAACACAACCAGAACTTGAAAAGAAGAAAGGTCTACAGCTCCTTCAAGATAGCCACAGCAGTACTCCCATCAAAATTCAAAACAAGGAGGTTTTATTGGGGAAATCTAAACAAACACACACATCACACACACAGCTTGAATTCTAATTGGTCTTAATAATAAAATCCTAGAGCCAGATATCGGGATAAATGCTAAAAGATCAGAGAGATAAAGGAGCAGCCGATAGAAAGACTTCTTCCCTCTACAGAATCCTCAGACAGACAGGGAGATCCTCAGACTGAATGACCTGAAATCTTGTCTCTACCGCCTTATATTCTTTTTTTTTTCTTTTATTATTATTAAAAATCATTTTTTTTATCCATGTATCCCCTTGTTCAGGCTCCCTTCCCCCTCCTGCTCCTCCCAGTCACTCACTCTTCTCTCCATCAGTTTATCTCCTCCCCAACAAGGGCAGGAGGTCCCAAGGTCCCAAGATGGCTTAGTTCAGCATCCACTCCAGGCAGATCTGCTTTCCTCACCCCCACCATCAAGACTGAGTCAGGTGTTCCTGTGGAGGGAATGGGCTTCAAGGTGCCAGAACAAAGAGTTTTAGATCCCAAGCTGTTCAGTGGTTGTGGTTTGCAGCTTGGACATGTTTAGCTTTTTTTGTTTAAAGTCTACCAATGAGTGAGTACAACCCCTGTTTATCTTTCTGAGTTTGTGATGCCTCGCTCAGGAGGATATTCTCCAAATCCATCCATTTGCCTGTGAATTTTAGGATATCATTTTTTCTTACTGCTGAGTAGTACTCCATTGTGCAGATGTACCATAGTTTGTTAATCCATTCTTCAGTTGAGGGGCATCTAGGTTGTTTCCAGGATCTTGCTATTATGAATAATGCTGCTATGAGCATAGTTGAGCTAATGCCTTTGGAGTGCAAATGTGCATCTTTAGGGTCTATGCCCAATAGGATGGTATTGCTAGATCTTTGGGGAGATTGATTTCCAGTTTTCTGAGAAACCACCATACTGCATTCCAGAATGGCTGAACAAGCTTACACTCCCACCAACAATGGAGGAGTGTTCCCCTTGCTCTGCAACCTCTCCAGCATCTGTGTCTTTTATCTTAGTCAATCTAACAGGTGTTAGATGGTATCTCAAAGTTGTTTTGATTTGCATTTCTCTGATGGTTAAAGATGATGAGCACTTTTTCAAGTGCCTTTCAGCCATTTGTAATTCTTCTGCTGAGAATTCCCTTTTTAGTTCTGAACCCCATTTTTTGATTGGGTTATTCAAGGTTTCTTGAGTTCTCTATATATTTTAGAGATCAGTCCTCTGTCACTTGTAGAGTTGTGAAATCTTTTCCCATTCTGTAGGCTGTCGTTTAGTCCTTTTGACAGTGTCCTTGGCTTTACAGAAGCTTCTTAGCTTCAGGGGGTCCCACTTATTGATTGTTCTTAGTGTCTGTGCTACTGGTGTTATATTTAGGAAGTGGTCACCTGTGACAGTTTGTTGGAGGGTATTTCCCACTTTCTTTTCTATCAGGTTCAGTGTGGCTGGGTTTATGTTGGGGTCTTTGATCAACATGGATTTGAGTTTTGTGCAGGCTTGAATCTATTTGTGTTTTTCTACACACTACCATCCAGCCATGCCAACATCATTTGTTAAAGATACTATCTTTTTTCCACTGAGTATTTTGGTCCTATTTGTCAAAGATCAGGTATTTATAGGTTTTTGGGTTTATGTCAAGATCTTCAATTCGATTCCATTGATCCACAAGTCTGTTTTTATGCTGGTACCAGGCTGTTTTTATTACTATAGTTCTATAGTATAACTTGAAGTCAGGATGGTGATGCCTCCTGAGGTTCTTTTGCTGAGCAAAATTGTTTTGGCAATCTGGCTTTCCTGTTATTCCAAATGAAATTGAGTATTGTTCTTTCAAAGTCTGTAAAAAAATTGTGTTGGGATTTTGATGGGCAGTGCATTGAATCTGTACATTGCTTTTGGAAGAATTGCCATTTTTACTATATTGATCCTACCTATCCAGGAACATGGGAGATCTACCACTTTATATTCTTGCCTCCCACCCCAAGTGCTGGGATTAAAGGTGTGTGTCACCCGTGCCTGGCCTCTATGCCCTCTGATTTTCAGGCAAGCTTTATTGGAGCAAAAACAAAATACCACACACATGCACACCTATTTATATATGGGGAACAGGCACATTTCTGAGCATACTTAGTGCAAGATCACAAAGCAGGTATTCAAAAAAGAAGGAGGCAGTCATGTTCGTGTTCTTGTAAGTTTCTCCAAAGTCTTAGCTGAAATAAAGGGATAGCTCTGGAGTCATGTTAATAATTTCTTGTTTGTAAATTGTTTATGGTTTGTGTATGTGTGTGTGTGTGTGTCTGTGTGTGTGTGTGTGTGTGTCTGTGTGTGTGTGTGTGTGTATACATGCTCTTGCCAGGATACATGTGGAGTTCAGAGGCCAACCTGATGGGGCCAATTTCCTCCTTTCCCCATGTAGATCCTGGGAATCAAACTCAAGTCTTCGGTTTGGTGGCCAGCATTTCTTGTAGCTGAGCCATTTGCCTAAAACATGCTAATCTTTTAAAGAGGCAACAGTTTTCTCCCTTAAAGGTATAGAAGTTTATTAATGCAAATTATTGGCAACTGATTAAAAAGGGTTAATATTTATTAAGGGGTTATAAGGAAACACTGGTATAAGAGATTAAACAGTTGTGCAGTCTTTGAAAGCTGGACTAATCTACAAGGCTGAAGCTCAGGGGTTCAGGTCCTCCATCCAAGAGCAAGAGAAGAAGAAGCATTCTGTGTGACCTTAAGCTGTCTTTCATCCCTGACTCTACTTCTATTGCCTCAAGGTCGTAGGTGAATCCCAGATCTATGTTGGCCAAGAGGCCACGCCTCTAGGTCAAGGTGATGGCACTCGCTCTCCACTAAGAAATTTCTCCCTAAAAATTACTGCCTGGCTTGGCCACCAGTGCTGCAGTGGACATGCTGTCAGAAGCATAGTACCTGACGTGAAAACAGGAGAGCAGGAAGGTCACTCTCACTTTCCCTCTCCTTCCTGTCTAAGCATACCATAAAGAAAAGCTTCACCTTTCTCTGAAGGTCCCAAGGCTGGGCAGTGGCCCCTGCTCCTCGCACTTGAAGGCAAGGAATACTGCACAGGGAGTCAGAGAAGAGTCTAAAAGGGTCCTGTCAAGTTTCCTCCAGCTTATTACCACTAAATCACATCACCCCTGATCAACCTCATTTTCCATCATTATCCACCTCTTCCTCAAACATGACTCTGAAAATATACGTTTCTCTGTTTCTTTTGGTAGACCCCCTTCACCCCGCTTCTGTAGTGCTGGGGATTAAATTCAGGGGTTTGCACACCAGGCCTCATCTCTTCCAGGCTTCATTTCCCACATTTCCCAAGATTCTTGTGTAGAGCTTCTCTTGGTAAATCTGAATGCTTTTGCCTTGCTGTTCTGTTTTTGTTTGTTTGTTTGTTTGTTTCTGTATAAATACCCTAGCTGTGAACCCAAGAGTTCTTCATCCATCTACACCTGAAACAAACTATCTTTTCTCTCTGGAATAAATTCTCTCATCACTCTCTCATGACTTGGTCTTTTTATTTACTTATGGATCTTGGTTCCTACTTAAGTGTGACTGGGCATTGTCCCTGGCAGTCCCCGCTAGTACAAATAGAATGGTGAGTGAACTACAAATGAAATAGACCATATTCTTAGCAGCCACATTAAAACAAGTTTTTAAAAAGTGAAATTCAAGTTGATAGTACATTATGCTTAAGCAATAATTGAAACATTGTTGTTTAGGCCTTTCTTTCTTTCTTTGTTCTTTTTTTATAGCCCAGGCTGGCCCCAAATTTGCCATGTGGCTAGGGATTACATTGAATTTCTGATCCAGGGTGTGTGTGTGTGTGTGTGTGTGTGTGTGTGTGTGTGTAGGTTAGAGAACAGTGAACAGTGTACAGTGTGAGACAATTCTTTTAGTTCTTTTTCTTTTCTTTCTTTCTTTCTTTTTTTTTTTTTGAAGACAGGGTCTCTCTTGGTTGTACTGAAACTCATTTTGTAGATTCTTGAACTCACAGAGATCCTCCTGCCTCTGTCTCCTGAGTACTTGGATTAAAATTATCCATCAGCATGCCTGACCTGCTTTCATTTTTCTGTGGATTCTGGGGACTGAGTTCAGGTCAGCAGGCTTGGGCATCGAGCACATAACCTGCGGAGCATCTTGCCGACCAAAACCCAAAATCATGAAGGAGATTTTCTTGCTTTTGTACTAAGTCCTCCAGACACAGACTTCCCATGTCTCCAGGGGCCAGTAAACAAAATCAGTAGTCTTATTACACAGGCCTACACAAGGGAGTAACAGAAACATTTGACAACATAAGTGAAAACATATTTGCCTAAGTTAATGCAGGCTTAGGAGAATTGTTTATACATAGGCTCTTGGCCTCAGTCCCTTGGGATTGTGCCTCATGTCGGGTTCCACTGGAGCTAACTGCAGAGTATCCCACATGTGGGAACAGTGGCCTGCAGAGTGTCCCACATGTGGGAACAGTGGCCCCCACACAGGAGAACTCTGCACAGCCAGCTTTTGGGCCCCTCCTGGACATGTTTGCACAACATCTCCAGTTGTTGTCAGTTATCCTAAAGTGTCATGAAGTTCACAATAAAGAATATCTTTTAAATTCTTGGACAGATAAAAAGTAATTATTCCATGTGCCTCAGAGTACATGGGAGGGGTGGATTGTGAAACCATGAAAACAATGAACTGATGTTGTAATTCCTAAAAGGCTGCAAATCCAAACAAAAGTTAATATGACAAAGGTGAGAAAGGCATTATGGGAAAACACTGGGCCAGAGGTTAGTGGGTCCAGTTTTTTCCTTGGCATGCTTCCCAAATGGCTTGTCTTTTCAGACAAGCCCAATGAACAACACACCACTCTCTCCTGTGTTAAAATGCCACTTACTTTGCCCTTCTAGTTTGCTATAAATGTTATTTTGTTCATTGGCTCTGAAAATAACCGCACTAGTATTTTTTGTTTTACCTATGACTTATTTTTCAAGTATTCCTGGAGTCCTCCCATGTTTGGGGACTAGTTACAGAGGAATTGAAAATGTGTTACTGTGTAGTGGGTAAAGTGGAAGCGAGTATGTACATAGGGAAGGTGTGAGTGCCAAGAGAAGGCTCTAACCAGAGGTTAGAGATCCCAACTAGAGAGCTATGGAGTCGGTGCTGGGGCTGAAAACTAGTCTGGGTGGGCAGGACTGATAGTGACATCTTTTGGATATCAGAGGATGCTTTGACATCACCATGGCTGAGCTGAGAGAGACACCATGTTACCCTCCTGTCAACCAAGACAGTTCATATCTTAGTAGTACATGGTTGGACTGAGGCCATGGTAGGTACCAAGGCAAGCAGGGGACAGATGGCCCTAGGTAAGAAACCCCCTTTAGTGACTTCAACACATTTTCCTCCTCAGCTGGTCTTTACTTGCCATTCACAGTCACCTCCATAACAACGTTGATACCTTTCATCCTTTTATTTAGTCATAAAATAGCATTGCTTGTGTAGCTGTGATATCTGAAGTCAAGGAACAGAGTAGTGGACACCTATCTCTCCAGCCCCTCCTAATTCTTGAGTGAAAATATCACATTTCTTCTGGTCACTTCTAGAATGTCAGGGCCAAGATGTATGTAGTCCATGGATAGTCCATGGATGTGCACACATGTGTCTGGAAGTGGCAGCTCCCTCGTTGTTCCTAAGTGGAGCTGGGCTCAGTTTTCAGCACTCGAAGTCAACTGTAACTCCACTTCCAGGGGATCTGACAGCTTCTTTTCACCTCTGTGGCTACTAGACAGGCATGTGGGATGTATTCATACCATTCAGGCAAACATTCATATGCATACAAATACAATTAAAAAATATAAAAAGAAGACTAGATGAGCCAAGACAATGGCACACACATGTGATCCCAGTACTTGGGAGCCAGAAGCAGCAGGGTTATCAGTTGAGGCTAGCCTGGTCTGCATAGAGAGTTACAGACCACCCAGAACTGCACAGTGAGACCCTGTGTCAAAGCAAGCAAACAAACAAAAAACAAAACAAATGAAACCAATCACAAAACTAAACAAAATAAAGCAAGACCAGCTGGGCCAGCAGTGTAGCTCAGTGGTAAAGTATGTCCTGTGTCAGCATTAAGGGAGCTTTGAGTTTGCTTCACAGTACCAGGGGGAGGGAGGGGGGAGGGAGGGAGGGAGGGGGAAAAGGGAGGGGAGTTAAAAAGGAAAGTAAAATAAAATAAAATTTCTATAGGGAATTTTTCCACAAAGAAAAAGAACTTTCTAAAGAAAAAAAACTTAATGTGCACATTTCATCTTTTTTGCATTCTGGCACATTATTCCCACAACACTTGGTGACAGGTTGATCTACAACTTGGACAACTATCCCTGCACAGGCTGTATTGCTGAGATCCAGCCATTTTCCATTTTGTTTAAACCTTGAAGCCTTTTCAAGCCAACATTAGCTCTGTTCCTTCAGAGCGACACCAGGACAAGTTACAGAACTGTTCCTTTCTTCTCCACGTTGGCTTGTATTTAGCTGAACACACTGAAAGGGTGGGTGTGACGTCTCCATACATTTATACAGCACACACTGATCAAATCTAACCTTTTTAAATCACCTTTCCAATCTCCAGCAACTGTTCCGTTTTCAGGTCAGTTTTTTCCCCCCTCATTGCATATCCCCAGCTAGTCTGTAACTCAGGCTGACTTTATTCACAGAGGTCCTCCTGCCCCTGCCTCCTGAGTCCTGGGATCTACACATGCACCACCACAAATGACCCCTGAGAACATTTTTGCCAAGCAAGTAGCCAACACTGTCCGATACGCATTGCCTAGAAAGGCTTCCCTAAGTGGGCAGCTCTGAGATGTCTATCTTCCACTCCCAAAAGACAACTGGATTCTTAGGGGATAATCTTTAAATTGTCTAAATTCTTTTTGAACCACAAGTGTTTATTTCCCTTTCTTGGCTCACTACTCAAACTATACAAAAGAAAGTTCAGAGAATAACTTTCCACAGAAACGAAGTACAGGGACAAATAATGATTCCCTCCCTCCCTGGAGAAGGTGGCCATACTCCAACTCCAACTGTGTGTGTATGAGGTACTCTTGGCCTGCCCTTCACTTCCTGTCTCCTTGAGTCTCCACCTGGGGAGGGAAAGGAGGAAGAATAGAGTGGTGCACAGGTATTGCCTCTCCTGGCCCCTCTGGAGGTAAGAAGCTAGAGGCAGGCAGTGGATCTACTGAAGGAACAGCCCTGGGAGGTGGGGTGCAGGAAGGGAGAGCCTTTGCTCTCCCCTCCTTGGCTTGCCAGCCTCTCCTCATTCTGAATGTTGGGAGTGTCTGGGGTTCACTCTTTTGATGAACTTTGGCAATAGTCTGAGTCTCCTCATGACCAAAACTCATGACCAACACCAGAAACACAAAAGCAGGGCCAGACACAGAGGGAAGCTTCTCGGTGGCAGACGCTGGCCAGTTGGATGTCAAATGTATCAAGGAATTATGTATGTATGAGCTGAGGTCATATTTTTAAATGAATAGGTGCAATCTACCATTGGCATGGATATATGCTGCTAATAATTATGAGCTAGCTAGAGCAGGATTGCTTATGAACCAAGCACTATCAGCCAACATGAACTACAGTTTTCATTCCATCTAAGCTTAAGAATTCCTCAAGATGGGGCTGGAGAGATGGCTCATCAGTTAAGGGCACTGGTCTCTGCAGACCTGGCGTCAGTCCCTCACCAGTACATTGGGCAGTTCATAATCATTTATTGCTCTCAATTTAGCTCCAGGGGATCAAACATCCTCTTTTGGCTACTGTAGGCACCTGCCTGTACACATGTTGTACATTTATAGACAAGCAAGTACACACATACACATAAGTACAGATAAATAATTAAAAAATTCCTCAGAAGACCATATTTTTATGGGGCAAGCATTGTCTTGATGAGGACTAGTAGAAATAGATGCTGATGGCATTAGGAGCAGACATTGATGGAAAAAACAAAGGACACAAACATTGCTTTGTTCCCAGATTGCATGTAGCTTAAGGAAAAGAAATGCCTGATCCCTACATTTAGCAGAGAAAATGACTTGATGATTTCATTAGTTTTTATCAACCAAGAAGAAACCCCCAAGATAATTTTATCCAAAACCTTCCTGAAGAAATCCCAGCTATGATGGACGGCGTGGGAACTTGCCCAAGGTCACTGTCAGGTGCTTGTCACCTGATGGAAGATCTCACAATGGAGCCATCTGGTTGGCAGGTGGAGGGTCTGTTTCCCGAGTAGCAGTCTTACTCAGGGTTCATTGAAGGGCTCTGTCTGTGCTTGCCAGCAGGTTGCTTTTGAATTATAAGGCTAGAAAATCAGGTTTTTCAAGTCTAAAAAAAAAAAAAGAAAAAAAATCCCACAACCTATTCTTCATTCCCAGCAGCGCCTCAGAGTCTTTGGAAATACATGCTTGATGATAAAACTCTACTGATATGTAAACAAGAAAACTAATGGTTCACAACAGGGATGCTACTCCGGAACCTCTTCCTGTGGAACAAAAGCCCAGAGGGAGGCTGCTGAGATCGCTGTCAGTGAAATGCTTACATTAGGACCACAGTTTAATCCCCAGAGCCCAAGTGAAAAAAAAAAAAAAAAAAAAAAAGCTGGGTCTGGTGATATATGCTTTTAATCTCAGCCCTGGGGAGGTAGAGATAGCCAGAACCCAATGGTAAAACTGTTTAGCCTCAACAACACACCCCAGGTCCTAGTGAGAGCCCCACTCTGCTCCAAAAGATAAGGTTGACATCACCTATGGAGAAAAAGATTGTCCTTCAGTCTCCAGACATGCATTCATACTCATGCACCATGTCTCTCTGTCTCACACACACAATAGGAAGGTCATCTGATGGTCAAGAATTGAAATACTAGACAAAGGAGCCTAATGTCAGGAATGAGATGAGCAACCGTTTATGTCCCTTGCCCCTAGCAGCCAAAAGAGTTGCAATTTCAGCTTCAGTTCTACCTTTGTCACTGTTGGCTATGTGGGGTTGTACACATTAACCCTCCAAGACTTTAACTCTCTCAGCTGGGCAGGGCTGGTCAAGCAACAGTCTCACTCTGAAGGACTGTGTTAGATACATTGAGTTTGGAGCTCTCCAATGCTGCTACCTGTGAAGGGGCAATCTGGTGACTCTGCTCAACTCAGGACATCTGTTGTTCTCAGGTGTGGTGAAACACAGGTGTAATTCTAGTACCAGGCAGGTGAGTCAGAGGCTCACATGTTCACAGGGAGTTCATGCCACTCTGGGCTGTATGACACCTTGTCTCAGCCAACCAGCCAGGCAACATCAAGGTTAGAGTGAAATGGTGAAAAATTATCGTTGGTGGCTGAAATGGTGAAAAATTATCGTTGGTGGCTGAAGGTATACCTCAGTAGTAATTTGTATGCTTAGTGAGGCCCTAGATTTGATCCCTAGCACCAAAACCAAAACCCCAGATATTAGGGTTATATATAACCCTATTAAAATATTATATATATATATATTTAAAGCCCTTAGCTGTCTAAGAAGCTGTCTTCCTAGTTTGTTGCCTACATGTGTTGCTGCACAGCCAGAGAGACTTGATTGAGCAGTCCAGCAATAAAAAGATAAGTTCTCCTTTGCAAGTCTTCAATTCTCTTAGTGGTTTCGGTGAATTTAGGAAAGAAAGATTAGCGTGTCTAAAAACAGAAATACTAAGTCAATGCTACTGGGTCTGAAGTTTCTGACTTGTTACTAAGGAGACTTATATAATGATGGCGTTCAAGCTTTGTAGCATTTTCTTTGCCATCTGCCAGACTGGCTCCCTTAGCTGTGCTTCCCTAAATACTTGGATATCTGATATAGGAATGATTAAAAAATATATAGATTATTGAATTTACTTTAATCCAAAAATCAACTGTTAATCTCAAAATTGTTTACATTGGTATGAATTTTGGTTTATTGATACAATTTAAGGTCAGTTTTGTTATACTGTATGTATATTGCTACTCTTATTTAAGATATTATGTTTATGCCTTAAACTTATGAGTAAGGAAAATAACGATTTGGGGTGATGCTCGAGTCCTCAATGCTAATGTGAGAAGAATTTTTGAGTGGGTAAAGGTAACCCCCTAAGGTGACCCGCCTACTTTGTGGGATGCCTGGGTGTGGTAGTCTGCCTGACCCCCAAATACTAAGGAAAAATAGAAAACTCAAAAAAAGATATTATGTTAAAATTGTAATGTGTAATTAAAAATGCAGATAAATAGTCATCTGTGATAACCAAATATATAGTAATGTTAGATTTTTTTTAGGTATACAAAGATATATTTCAATTAGATAGGTAGTCTTCAAACACTTCAAAGACCTACAGAATATGGCATTTAAAATGTTTTAACAACTTAGACTTTTCTAGACAGTGAAACTGGTCTGCTCCTGATGGGCACTAAAGAAATTCCATATGGAATTTACTTTCTTTATGACAAAAGTGAGCTACTGGACAAGAAACTGTTCTTGTATTGACTGCCTGATAGTACACTGTGTAAACTGGACATGCAGGATCCAGAGGAAAGTACCTCTGAACATTGGCAGAACAAGCCAAGATGGTCCTCTCAGGCTCCTGATTTGCAGAGGAAACTTCCAGACATTCTACAGGATCCAAGGAGAAGAGACTGATGAACTATGCCAGAATGGGCAGAGCAGTCCTTCAGATTTCCTGTTTCACTGAAAGGTATACCAGAGACTCTGGGCCTGTAGGTTGAAGATGATGCCCCAACATTACAAAGAATCTTTGGGTGACTGTCCAGGCAACCAGATGTCATCTCTGTCATTTTTAGATTTTGGAAGTTGCTTGTACTTCCTATTTACTCAGGTAACATTATATCCTTTTGTGGTCTTTGATGTAATTGAAGATTAGATAGTTATAAGCATAGTTTTTTTAATTATTATAAAAAGTACATTAGATATGAAACTTTACACTCACAAGGTTAAAGTAGATGATAGAATATTTTCTTTAATCTTGCTAAATACAAGTAGACTAGATATTGTAACTATAATTTTTACTTGGATAACTGTTTTGTTATATGTAATTTTGCTATATTAAAATTGAAACCTTCCTTTTTAATTAGACAGAAAAGAGGAAGTGATATGGGATGTCTTTCTGTATACTGTGAATATCATTTTTTAATAAGGAACTGTTTTGGCCTATGGCAAGCATCTTAGAAGTAGGTGAGGAAATTAGAGCAGAGATAGGGGAAGGAGGGTGGAGTCAAAAGAGAGGAGACCCAGCCTCCCAAGAATCAACATGTAAAGTAACACAAGTAAGTCATGGGCCACATGGCAAGACAGATTAATGGAAATGGGTTGAATTAAGATGCAAGAGCTAGCTAGCAATATGCCTGAGTCATAGGTTTAACAGCATAAAATTAATATGAGCCTTTGTGTGATTATTTGGGACTAAGAGAGGGTCCGAACCTCTGGACCTCTGGCTGAATGGGCCAGAAACCTCAGTCTACAGGTATCTGATACTATGCTTTGAATGGGGACAGAGAGGCAAGCCCTGAATCAACAGGCGTGCCTGCCTTCTGCTTGAGAGGTCTTCAATTAAGAGTTCAAAAGATCTCCCACAACTCCACCTTTTGAATGTTCAATTCTCAGCTGGTGGCACTATTTGGGAGGTTCCATAAACGTTGGGAGGTGAGTCTAGATGAAAGAAGTAGGTCACCAAAGGGTAGGTTCTTGAGTTATTTTATCCTAGACACTTCCTGTTGAGCATGCTGCCCCATCATGTCATGAAGTGAACTGCTGTCATAGTTGATGCTGGTGGTTAACTTGACAAGCTAGGAGGAAGGAACCTCAGTTACAGAGCTGCTTTCCTCAGATTGGCGAGTGCAGTATTTTCTTCATTGCTATTGCTACAGGAAGGCCACGCCCACTGAGGGCCACGCCCACTATGGGCAGTGCCATCCGTAGGCAAGTGGACCTGGGCTGTGTAAGAAGGGTAGCCAAGTGTCTAATAAGCAGCATCCCTCCATGTCTCTACTTCAGTTCCTAACTCCAGGAGCCTTGGCTTCCCTTGATGATGGACATGTACGACAAACAAATCCTTGCCACCCTCAAGTTGCTCTATCACAGAAAAAAAGAAGCAGCCTTCCCTACCAAGATGGCTGGCCCCCCTCACACTATGAGAGGAAAGAAATCCTTTCATCCTAAGTTGTTTCAGGGGCCTGGGTCAGCATCAGTAATGGAGGTTGTGTTTGTGTGTCTGGTAGGTAGAGCCAGGAGAGGGGACTACGGAGTCGGGATCTGTTTAAGAGGGCCTTTTAGACCCAGCAGAGGAAGGACAAGACAGCTGAGGGAAAAGGTAGCCTAGGCTTCATAGGAAGGAGACAGAAAAGAAGGGAGAGGAGATGGGAAGGAGGGAAGAAGGAGGGAGGGAGGGAGAAAACCCAAAATAGACAGAGAAGGACGGGGAAGAAAGAGAGAAGAAGGAAGGATTGCTATCTGAGCCAGGCAAGCTTTTTAAATAAAAAATTTTCAATCCATACGGCCTGATGTGGGGCTGGCGGTTGGTTGCCAGATCTGAGCTCCACCTGTTGTGTTAGAGCAGTTATTTAAATAGCAGCAGCCAGGCCCCAGTTCAGGTATGACAAGCTGTTCTGCTCTGCTCTGGGTGAACTAGCTGGTGGGTGGGTGAGGTGCATGGCTCTCTGCTGCTGCAAGCCACAGGGCACAGGGCACTTGAGCAAGAGCCCTCGGTGAAGGGGAGACTCACTCCTGCCTCATCCTCATGAGACAGTCATCTGATTCCCTTTGGAACAGGCTCTGGGAAAAGCTGAGATTTTCCACCCACTTCACATGCTCGCAAAGGTTTCTTTTGTAATCTTAGTTGTAATATCTTTAACTGTTGTATTCTTGTGACTTTTCACATAACTCAGAAGGGACGAGTAGCCCAGGCAAGGCCTTCCTGGTGGTTTTCTGGAACCCCCCTCATTGAAGCAGCTGGCAGAGGGGCGTTATGATGGAATATTTGAATGTTTACACACATGGCTCTGGGGAGATGGGCTAACAGTGAGGAGGTACAAAGAAGGATGGATGGATGGATGTGAATGAGTGGATCTGTGAGTGAGTAGGAAGATGGACAGATGGATGGATGAACAAATGGGTGGATAGTTTGGTCGGTGGGTGGCTGAGTGGATGGTTGGGTTAATAGGTGGATGGTTCATTGGGTGGGTGGATGGATGGGTGTTGGGTGGGTGAGTTGATGGGTTGGTGGATGGTTGGTTGGCTCGCTCGGTGGGTAGTTGGATGGGTGTATATGTATGTATGGGTGGGTGGGTGGATAGTGGATGATAGATAGATGGGGAGGTTTGCTGAGAGGATGGATGAATGGATGGATAGTTGGGTGGATGGATAGAGAGGGAAGGGAGGTTGGGGAATGGATGGATGGGTGGGTGGAAGAGCTGTGTCATTTCTGTCATTTCACAATTGCTGGACAGTCTTGGACTTCAGAGACAGTGTTACTATATTTGTGAATTAGAGCTAATAGTTTGGTCACCAAAACACCTAGGATGTGGTAGGCTTTTGGCTGTGTGTTTAAAGGAAAAGAACCTGTAGAATACAATCATTTATGTCTAGACAAGCCTCCTGACTAATGCTGTTGCCTCAGTGATACCAGGTTCTGTTAAAATAGCTAAGAACTAGATTATATTGCTATATATAAAAGTGTGGTTAAAGCGCCAATAACAAAACATTCATGGATCTTCTTGACCCTGCTCTTACATGACTTCCAGTTGGCAAACTTGGCATTAGCCAGTGTTTGCAATACAACCTGTGCCTCTGTGTTCATTTCTTCCATAGCCTCTGTGATCCTTCACAAGATAAAGCCAACTACTATCACCAGATCATTTACCCATCCAACCAGACTGAGCCCTTTGAAATGTTCTGCAGAGACTGTCTGGCCTCTGTGTTTCCTTAGCCCTTAGGTTTCACGCCTCAGGCTTCATCTTGCTGGATCTGAGAGAGATGTGCCCATGCTCTCTCCCCTACAAGTTCTCTGCATGGACCCATTCTCTGCATGGACCCGTTCTCTGCATGGGCAGCTCTCCAAATCTTGTCAAGCTTTCTCACATTTCCCAGTCCCTTACAGTTGTGACCAGTTCTGCTGCATGAGCTGTTAGAAATGACACATCAGAATAGAGAAGAGCCAGTTGCCACATTCCAGCTTTCTGCTGTACGGTGGACGTTCTGGAAGCTGTGTGTTAAAACAGCAGAGCCACAAAATGAAGTCCTGAAGGCTGCTGAGTCAGCACTGAGAGGCCGCTGTCCTTATCGCAATTGATTATGCCTGAGAGAGAAATAAACATTCACTGTGTTTAGCCCCTGAAATTCAACACAACTAGATTACTGCAAACGAATAGATTCCAGCAGTTCTTAAGCCTTTGGGTCAGAAGACTACTTCAAACCCCTAAGAAATATCGATAATTGAAGAGGTTTTAAGGATGCAGGTTATATAAATCAGTATTTTCATATCAGAAGTCAAAACCAAGGAATTTAAAATTTTTGTGTTTGTAATTCATTTAGAAATATCAATAGTAAAATCCAATAAATTTTGGCATAAATATTTTTATGAAGCACAGCTAGTTTCCCAAGCAAGCTAATGGCAGCGTTTTCTAAATGTCTGAACTAATCGAGAATGATTGAGTTTTCATATCCTGAGTTCTGTCAGTTGTGTTCTTCCTGTTATAGTGGTACATGAGGAAAATGTGGTTTTTAGAGAAAATATAGTTTGTGATGGCTATTCTTAGCTGTCAACTTGATTACATCTGGTGATGGCTATTCTTGGTTATCAACATCTGGAATGAACTAAGAACCACAGGGCACACCTGCCTGTGAGGGATTTTTAGCTAACTAGATCATTTAGGTAGGAAGACACACCTTAAATCCTGATCACTTGAGGTGGAAGACCTGGCCAAAATCTGGGCCACACCTTTTCATGGTTGCCTAGTTAACATCCTAGCAGAAGAAACTTGGCTTTATAGCTGTTTGTCTTTACTCTCATTTCACTTCCGGTGCAGCCTCCTCCTTCAGAATTTCAGCATGAGAAGACATCAGCCTCATGGACCCAAGAACTACTCGGCTCTTGGACTTTCTATTGGGAGATAGCCATTGTTAGACTAGCTGGATTACTGCCTGCAAACCACTGTAATAATCCTCTCTGTCTCTGCTGTCTGTCTGTCTGTCTGTCTGTCTGTCTGTCTGTCTCTCTCTCTCTCTCTCTCTCTCTCTCTGTGTGTGTGTGTGTGTGTGTCTCCAGTTGTTACTCTAGAGAACCCTGACTAATAAATAAATAAAGCATTATTTCTGAAGATTAAAAAATTTTTTTTGGATCAGTAGGTAGCATGAAATTTTAATCCCAGTGCCTGAGAGAGAGAGAGAGAGAGAGAGAGAGAGAGAGAGAGATGCATCTCTGTGAGGTCAAAGCCAGCCTGGACTACATAGCAAATTCTAGGTTAGAGCTACATGCCCAGCCTTGAAAAATCAAGCAAACAGCATTTAAAAAAATTTTATGTACTAAGAGCTGTATAATCTCTTTCACTGGGTAGATAGTCTTGAACAATCCATTTGAGACCAATGATTTAGTTCAATTTAATAAAGACTGTGTCCTTCAAGTACTGACCAGCCATAGCCAGGATAAGTTCAGACTGTATTTCCAGACCAGGCCATGGTAGTTTAAACAGAACCAGCAGTTTGGAGACCCTAGGTGAATTTTAATGAGTGACTCATTGGAGCTGCTGTAATCCACTTGACTTCAGACCCCTAGCTCAGGGAAGGGCACAAGTGTATTTCTACTACTCTTGCCTGTGTGTGTCTGTGTATGTACTTGCAACAGCACATACCTAGAGAGCAAAGAACAGTGTTTAAGAGCTGGCTCTCTCCATCTACTATGTGGGTTCTGTGGGTCATACTTGGACTACCAGGCCTGGCAGCAAGTACCTTTACACACCGACTCACCTCACAGGCCCCCAAAGTGCTCTTTACAGCTATAGATGTAGTAGAGAGGTAAACTTCTGTCTAGTCTGAATAAGCCCCAAGTTTTATCCCTAGTACCATCAAACACAGAACCAAAAGTTTCCCATAGCTTTTTCTGCTTGTTGCATATATTTTTTGAACACTAGATTAAAACTGAACAACTGGTAATTGTTGTGAAATATTATTTTAAGATGTGTTACATTCATTTATGCTGTGGAATATTTGTTTCATGATGAGTTGCATTATTTTACATTGCATTTGTTTAACTCTGTGAAGCTGTCTTACTTTGCATGCTGAAAAGTACCTGATTGGTCTAATAAAGAACTGAATGGCCAATAGCTGGGCAGGAAAGGAATAGGTGGGGCTGCCAGGCAGAGAGAATAAATAGAAGGCAAAAAGAGGGGGAGAAAAGGAGAGAGGATACCAGGGGACAGCCACTCGGCCACCCAGGCAGACTCAGAGTAAGAAGTGAAGAAAGGTATATAGACTAGAGAAAGGCAAAAGTCTGGAGGCAAAAGGTAGATGGAATAACTTAAGAAAAGCTGTCTAGAAGCAAGCCAAGCTAAGGCCCTAAAGCCAGGCATTTATAAGTAAGAATAAGCTTCCATGTATTTATTTGGGAGCTGGGTGGTGGGCTCCCAAAGAGCAAAGAGTAAGAAAACAACAACAATAAAACAAAAACAAACCCAACTATAGATGGTTTTCTGCAGTTAGTTAGGAGGGAAACACGGCTCAGTTGGTGGAGTGTTTGCTTAGTATGATTCAGTCCCCAGCACTGTTAACTTCAACTTGGTGGTGTTCCACTGTAACCCCAGCACTTGGAGGCAGAAGCAGGAGGGTCAGGAGTTCAAGGTCATCCTTGACTACCTAGCCAGTTTCACATCAGCCTATGTGGGATTGGGGGTAGGGGGTGTTAGTTGCATGAAACTGTATCTATGAACTTTTCCTACTCTGTTATATTAAAAGCCATCCTGTCTACTTACACTTTGATGGATCCTTTACCCATGTGTGATCTTAGAACCTCAAGATCTGCTATTTGGAAGAGATTAGTTCATTGAGTGATACATTTTCTCAATGCTGACACACCTCATTCTGTAACCCTTTAAATAGCATTAGTTTGTGTCTGCAGCAGTCTAGATGAAACTGCTAAGTGCCTGGCAGCTGTTAAACCCCTGGGTGTGGTCACTGGCTTTCTAACATTTCTAATTTGTGTTTAAAAGCTTGAATTTTTTTTATCTTTGTCAAAGAATGCTATCTATTATTTTTCTTGAAGTGACAAACATAATTTATTCATTTATAAGAAAATCTCTGCTAACTAGATCAAGTTTGAATAACCAGAGTTTGTTGGGTTTTTTAATTTTTTATATATTTTTTCTTTGCAAGGAGAAAACAATGTTCTACAATAATGACAGCTAG
The DNA here is from genome assembly GCA_004025045.1 of Sigmodon hispidus. Taxonomy (NCBI): domain Eukaryota; kingdom Metazoa; phylum Chordata; class Mammalia; order Rodentia; family Cricetidae; genus Sigmodon; species Sigmodon hispidus. Next base: position 54,150 of record PVIH01011414.1, read on the forward strand.
TTCTGTTTGCAACTCGAAAGAAAAATTAAACAGATGATTTTTTTTTCAGGACTACCACCATGCTCCTGTGTGTAGTTGAAGTTTTTTTTTTTTTTTTTTTTTAACCAGCTTTCAATTTGCCACACAGAATATTAAAAAGATGTATGCTCTAGGGCCACGATTTAATAAAAGAAATAACTTCTGCTTAATCAAAGACATTGTTAAGTGACAGGTGTATGTGTGGGGTTCTTGTAGATGCACAGGGTGAGGGATATTAACACAGTGACTGCCAGGGTGTGCTGGTGCCCCTGCCTTGATTAGTACTGAGGCACCAGGATTTTTACCCATGGGTGCTTTCATAATAGCATCAGTGCAAATGCCAATCAATCCAGTGAAAAAAGCAAGAGCATCAGTATCTTCCAGAGAATGGTGTTGACCTCACAGAACCTGTAGAAGGTTCTCTGGAGCTCCCAGTGGCCTAAGAAGATGTGAACCACTAACCTAGCCCATTTCATTTCACTCATTCCTTTTCTTCTGGAATATTCTCTACCACTATGCTCCTCAGCAGCCATCAAATCTGAGGTTGATAAAGATCAAGTTCTCTGGGGCCTGATGATGGTCTGTTTTTCTCATTACAGTAGTAGTTTGGCAGTAATGTTAGTCTTCCTTGCTTGATCAAGATGGTTTTGTGTGTGTGTGTGTGTGTGTGTGTGTGTGTGTGTGTGTGTGTGTGTTTGCATGACTGGGTCTAGAGAAGGGACATTGACAAATCTTAATTATTTTTACAAGGGAAAAAGCATCAGACTGGAGTTGTGGTGTATACCTTTAATTTCAGGACTCAGGAGGAAGATGCATATATCAGTGCAAGCTCCAGACCAGCGAAGGGTGCATAGTAAGTCCCTGTCTAAAAAGAAAAGTAAAAGGTCAACTAATCCCAGAAGTCATTATAGTTCTACACTTTTATCTTATGCCTTAACAAGATCTGAAAGAGGGATCTGAGGTTCTCCTTCAAAGGCACTGGGATCTTGGAGGATGAGGATTATCCATTTTTTCTGCTGCCTAATGGTACAGAGCCTGTATTTACTGAATGTCAGAAAACACTCAATGAATGTGGCACAAAGTAAAGCAAAACCAAACTACCAAGTTTACCTAAGTTGTAAACTACCAATCTAGGATGAGGAATGCTGTCTGTTAAGGTTAGGGTATCTATTGCTATGAAGAGACACCATGACCATGGCAACTCTTACAAAGAAAAACACTTAACTGGGGCTGACTTACAGTTTCAGAGGTTTAGCCCATTATTGTCATGATGAGAAGCATGGCTGAATGTGGGCAGACATGGTGCTGGAGTAGGAGCTGAGAGCTCTACGTCTTGATTTGCAGGCAGCAGCAGAAGTCTGTGTGCCACATTGGGTGTAGTTTGAACATATACGAGACCTCAGAGCCTGCCCCCAGTGACACACTTCTTCAACAAGGGCACACATCCTAATAATTCTACTCCCTATGGGTCAAGCATTCAAACATGTGAGTCTATGTGGACCACTCCCAGTTAAACCACCACATTCTACTCCCTAGCTCCCATAGGGCTGTAGCCATAGCATAAGGCAGAAATGCATTCAGTCCAAACTCAAAAGTCCCCATAGTTCATCACAGCCACAACCCTATTTAAAAGACCAAAATTCAACATTTCTTTTGAGAGTTACACAATCCCTTAATTGTAATCTGCTGTAAAATCAAAAAGCAGATCACATACTTCCAACATATAATGGTGCAGGATATGCATTATCATTCCAAACGGTAGAGGAGGGAGTATGGTGAGGAAATACTGGACTGAAGTCAGACCGAAAACCATCTGGGCAAACTCCGAAGTCTGCATCTTTATATCTGACATCAAAATGTTCTTCAGATCTCCAAAGCCTTTCAACTTTGTTGACTTGAAACACACTTTTTTCCTCTTGGGCTGGTTCCACACCCTGTTAGCAGCTCTGCTCAGCAGGTGTTTGATAGCTCTGACATCTCCACCATCTTGGTGTCTCTAAGGCAATCCCGGCTTCCCTTTCACAACTTTATGAAGTGGCTTCTCTAAGCTGATGTTGCTGGGTCCTAACAGTTCCCTTCAGGTAGGAGGTGAAAAGGTGTGAAGTCAATGACACAAACCCCACAAGTCAATTGAAAAAGACTAACTCCTTTATTCAACAATGGGGAGAGCCTTATAGACCCTCCTTCCAGCACTTAGGCTATGTCATGATCTGGTGATATTGCATGACTATCCCTCATTGGCTGGGCATGATCAGTAGATCTGACAGCATCTGTTGCTAGGAAAATTCCCAACAGTCAGAAACTCTGGGCAGTGCCTGTTGCTAGGCAGACTCCCAGAAATCAGGAACATTGGACAGCAGCTGTTGCTAGACCCTCAGGCAGACTCTGAGTTCATAAGCAAGTACATTATATGCATGCCTTGGCAACTGGTTTGAGCCAATTTTCTTGGCCCTATGGGCCTGTCCTACTATAAGCCTCCATTCAGGAACACCCCTGACACATCCCTGGTCTCAATGCCTTTCCTTAATCATGGAGGAATATTCTATAACCCCTTCCTTTACCCTTGACTCTAAAACCAGAATCACAAGGCCAAAGTGACCAAGTTCTGCTCCTTGCTGGGGCTAGAACATGGCCCGCTTGTTAAAACTCATTTTACTAGCTTTCAGTTTTCAATGATTTCCTTCACTGTCTAAGATTACCTGTCCTAGAATTTGTTCTGTAGACCAGGATGGTCTTAGACTCAGAGATCTGCTTGCTTCTGTCTCCTAAATGCTGGGATTAAATTCATGTACCACCATCCCTAGACATAAGCTTTTTTTTTTTTTAACTTCCTTTCAGTTTTCTCTAATTGAAGCTTAGCTGGATGGGGTCTTGCCCTGAGGTCACTACTCCCTTTATTCCATTTAATATCTTTAATCTGTTGTCTCCTTGAACACAGGACTTAACTCCATTCTACTTCCTTGGGTACCTCCTCTCAAATTGTACATTTTGCATTTTTTCTTTCTCAGCTTGCTCCTTTTTATTATAGATCTTCATAAGAAAGAGAACTAATGACCACATAACACAGTCTATAGTATAGACTAGACTGTTTTGAGATTTCCCCTGCCAATAGAATTAATCCAAAACTCTTCAATTTAGCCTAAGGCAGACTTTTTAGACAAGGACAAAAAAGAAGCCACATTACTCACCAAAACATCACAATAACAGTCTCTAGACCACATACTAATATTCTTTTCCTCTGAAACCTTTTGAGTCAGGCCCCTGCAACTCAAATCACCCTCATGTCTTCCATGTTCCCACTAGAATGGCTATTAAGTCCTACTTAAAGCTTTCAATTTCTTTTCTAAATCTAAGTCCTAAAGTCCATATTCCTCCAAACAAGCATAGTCAGGCCTATCATAGCAATACCCCCCTCCTGGTACCAACTTCTATCTTAATTAGAGTTTTTATTGCTGTAAAGAGATACCATGGCCATTGCAACTCTTATAAAGAAAAATACTTAACTGGGTCTGGCTTACTGTTTCAGAGGTTTAGTCCATTATTGCCATGATGAGAAGCATGGTGGTACATAGGCAGACATGGTGTTGGAGGAGGAGCTGAGAGTTCTATATCTTGATCTGCAGGTAGCAGAAGACTATGTGCCACACTGGGTATAACTTGAGAATATATGAAACCTCGAAGCCCACAACCACAACGACACGCTTTCTCCACTCTCTATGGCCAAGCAATCAAACATATATATAATGTAGGCCATTCCTATTCAAACCTCCACACTGTCTCTTCGTATCCTTTATAAAGATTGGTCACAAATGTGCCTGACCCTGCTGCTGGTGACTCTCAAGCTGACCCCTTTTCTGTATTCTAGATAGACAACCTTAGGGTTGACTTACCTCCTGGAGAATGGTGTGGCCCAAATCCATGGTTCTTACTGGGGCTTCCCATTAGATCCACCAAAGGAACTGGTGAAATATGCCTTGTCTTTGGGATTCTGATATGCTGTCAGGCTGCAGAACCAGAGCAAATGACTTAGATGCTCATGAGATCCCTCAATCTCTGTGATACAATGAAAATCAGGTAATGAGTCCCCAAGAGATTAACATGTGGCCACCCTATGCCATGGCAGCTCTTACTGCAGCAGAAAGTCTCCTGAAATTGGAACCAGCTCCCAGCCTGCGTTCTGAACCTGGAACTACCTCAGAGGAGACACTTCAACCTTGGCTTCCTAAGCACTCTGTCAAAGCTCAACCTTCAAAGCACCAAAATTTCAAAATCTATGTTCACTACTTTTAGTTGCTTGAACTAGATGTGAATAGGGTGGTCTGGGGCCCAGAAAGGACAGGCGTGTGATTAAATTCTGCTCACAATGAAACCCCCAAAAGTAGGTCATATGCTGATCATGCTGGGAACTTGTTACTCATCACCCTTTGTTTACAGTTCAATTTTAATGCAAGAGCTCAAACACCCCCTTCTCTTCTTCTGCCCCGGACTCTCACACTCCATGGCTTCTTTTACTCAGCTCTTTCAACCCCTGTGTAATGGGGGGGGGGACACACATGATCAGCTGTGTTGTAATGATGTTCACAGTCCAAGTAGCTCAGCTTGCTAGACTTTGGAGCCAGGGCAGGCAAGTGCATTAGCTCAGGGCTCTGGTAAATTAACATTTAGTGGATCTGCCCTAATTGATCCCAGGGCATTCCAAGCATTTAAACATATGTAAAGAAAGATCAGACTAGCCTGTAACCATGGTAGCTTAAGAGAGCTGCTACTGTATTCCTTTTGAAATATTTGGCCAAATTAAAAATTATTTAAAACATATTGAATTGAACATAAACTAATTCATTTTGGGTAAAATTAGTTTCTAACATGGAAGCCAAAACTGTATCTCCATGAAAGACTCTGTCTCGAGCTGAAAGAGGAGCTGAGGGTCTGCCGACCTCCTTCTACCCATCACAATGTCTGCAGGGCCCTGTGTTCCCCAGCAGCTGCCATTAGTAGGGGAGGCGTTTTTTCTTTTTATTGAAAATAGATTTTTTCTCATATGATACATCCTGATTACAGTTCCCCTCCTCTTCTACTTCCCTTCCACTTCCCCCAATCCTGATCCAGCCTCTCATTATAAAACCAACAGACTTCAAAGGAAATATAATATAATGATACAATATAATATTAGAATAAGAACTAATACATTAAAATATAGGATAAAAAATGAAGAAAAGGAAAAAGCTCAAAAAAAAGGGGACACAAGAAACAGATATAGATACAGAGACCTACTCATGCAGATTCCATACTCAAGAATCCCAGAAAAATACTGGAAGCCATTATATATATGCAAAAGACCTGTATGGTAAAAGGAGAAAAAACAATTAAAAATCTATTAACAGAGATGAAATAAAACTAAAAGAAAAAAATTAAAAAGCTCTGGCAGGACATTATGACACAAGAGACCACCAAAGATGCCACCGAGTTTGCTTCCTCTTGGCCATTGAAGGCTGCACATCTACTCCTAAGAGTAGTTTGTTTTCATAGTGTGACCCCCTTGGAGAAAAACTAAAAAGGAATGTCTCTATGAAATCTCTCCTCTCAGGGCTCAGGGAGCCTTGACTAAGAGGAGGCTGAAAGAGTGTAAGAGCCAGAGGAGATGAACATCAAGAAAATAAGGCCTTCTAAATCAACAGGACCAACACACATGTGAACTCAGAGAGACTGAGGCAGCATGTACAGGGCCTGCACAGGTCTGCACTAGATGGGACCCTCGAGCCGAGAGGAGGAATGGACACATTCCTGTCCCTAGCCCAGAAGCTCTCTCCAATTGGTAAGTACTCACAAATAAAAGCTTAGCAGAGATGACCTTTGCCCTAACTGATCAACAATGAAATGTCCGTGTCATAGGGACAGAAGGTTCCTGGTTGTGGTTTGTCCTCTGCTCTGGGCAGAATTTGGCCAACCAGAGACAAGGAAATGAACAGCACAGAGTACGGGATGAGAGAGACCTCAGTAGATCTCACTTCTCATACATCCTGGGTTTGTGACATTTATGGTTTGAATATGAAACATGTCCCAGACTTGAATGTTAAAGTCCCCAGCTGGTGGCTCCATTCTGAAAGGTGCTGAAGACTTTAGTGGGAAGAGCTACCTAAAGAAAGTAGGTCCTTGGCAGTGTGTTTTGAGGCCCATATCTTACTGGTCCTTTCTGTCGGTTGCCTGTCTGTGCTTCCTGAATGCCTTGAGGTGAACAGTTTTGTTTGTCCCAGCCTTCTGCTGTGATATTTAGCCTCAGCACAGGCCCAGAAGCAAGGGAGCAGCCAGCTGGGACTGACAGGAGCCAAAATGAATCCTGTCTTTGAACTAGGATGTGTGCCATGAGCTAGTGTCTGCTTCACATGACAGAGAGTTACACCCATGAAACCAATATGGCTATCTCTGACCACCTTGAACTGCTTTTTCCACATCTGTAAAATGAAATGTATCTCCTAGATCTACAAAGATGACTAACGTGTCAAAACATAGCACACAGAAATACACAATAGATGCTAGCAGACCATAAAGTAGAGAAGTTGAATGAGACCAGACAGCAGCACTGACTGGATAAATCGTGCAGTTTCCTGGCTGCCTGAAATCCTGCTGGCCCTTCCGGTCTATCGTTATCTGCAAGTGTCCAGACTGCAGGGACTTCAGACTGCACTCCTGTCCCCAGGGCTGGCTGGACTGATGAGCATGCTCTCTGTTGCTGAGCTATCCTGAAGTTTCCCTTGCAGGAGCACGTGACCAGTGGAGTTCTGATCACGTGGATGGTTTGAGGCGTGCACCTTTAGACTGGCCTGTTAAACCCGGTCAAGTGTAATTCTCACTGTCTTTTGCTTATTGGTTGGCTAAATGGAAAGAATTCCAGGAGTTCAAGAGCAGGCCTGTCCAAGGAAAGAGGGAAGGGGCCCATTCCTATGCACATTGAAAGATAGTTCGGCCCTCACATGCTACAGAAGCTACTGATATGGGTAGTGGGGGGTGCTGATAATGATGATGGTGGGTGGTGGTGGTGGTGGGTAGAGAGCTTGCCTGGAGCGTTAGGACAGTGACCATTCCTGTTTCTGCTTGTCTATGAAGGTTAAGGAATCTCAGTCACGTCATCAGGAGAGATGGACTCTGCTTATCACTACTGGATGGACCTATTGATCTTACAGTATCTGAGAGTCAGGTTAATGGTTTATCTTCTGATGGCAATACAAAGGTTTCTCTTCCTGGGCAAAGATTTGGCTGAAAGGGTATTTGTTGAACCTGGAAGAGAAAGAGACATCAGTTTCTTTCCCCTCTTAGACCAGTGCTTACTTCTGGGCATGCACAGCCATTGGGCACACCACAGAAGCTCCACACCGCTATCTGTTTGCTAGTTTGTGCCTCATTATCCTTGGTTTTATAAAGAGGTAATGATGCATTTCCTAAAGGAGTTCTAGAAAGAAGTGGGGTTTTTTGTTTGTTTGTTTGGTTGGTTGGTTGGTTAGTTGGTTGGTTTGTGTGTGCATGAGATAATCATGGTGCCTAGCACAAGTAACCACACAGTTTAGTGGAGACTTGGTAAATCCATGGGCTCAAAACTCAGTTCACTCTACAACTCCAGAGACTGACTCCAGGCCAAGTCCCAGAGGTTCAGAGGCAGATGGGTGGTGAACCTCTGTTCTCAGCGTTTGTCACCCGCTTCTTGTGACCCCCCTCCCACCACCCACAGCTCCCATCTTACACACACAGCTGTGGTCTGTTACTGTGAAGTACAAAGGAACCTTCTTGTACAGCCTTCCAGTGGTTATGGAAGGCCTTCCCTGTGGGTCCGAAGGTAGAACCGCTGAAAGATTTTAGATGCTTTCAGCAAGACCAACTACATCTGCAGTAGCAGCCCAAGGCTGACTGTCTGTGTCTGAAGGACCTGAGAGAAGAGAAATGTCAGAGTTCAGAAGCACTGCCATTGTCCTAGATTGGGGGTGTGGGAGACTGGAAGCCTCGCAGATTGTTATGACAGGGCCTAGTACTACACTTTTGCACAGTACTGTTCTAAAATACAGAATCTCATTTCTTACACAGTGTAACAGGGCATTTAAGAATAAATTTAGAGGGCTGGAGAGATGGCTCAGTGGTTAACTCTAGAGGTCTCAAGTTCAAGTCCCAGCAACCACAGGGTGGCTCATGGTCATCTATAATGGGTTCTGGTGCCCTCTTCTGGCATACAGGCATACATGCTGGCAGAACATTGTATACATACACACATACATACATACATACATACATACATACATACATACATCTTTTTAAAAAAAGGAATAAACTTAGAAAAATTCATTTACTAAGACCTAACAACCTAGGAATCTCTAAAATAACGAAAATGGGAAAATGATGCTCAGAACCCCAGTGTTTAAGAACTGGACTAGAATTGAGAGAACTGTCCTTATCAATTGGCACAACAGGCTTTCCCCCATGCCTGGAAGTGCTTGGAGTAGAGCCCTCAGGCAAAGTACAAGATAACCCAGAAAGCGCAGTACTCTCACAGACCGGAAGCCCCAGCTACAGGAGAAGCCTGCTCAGTAGAGGACGCGATGGGGTCTGAAAGGGACTGTTCCTCAATGGCAAGCTAGTTTTGAAGAAGAAATCTATTCATGGCTGACATCCCCATGTCTCATGATGAAGAACCATCTCTTGAAGGAGTCTATTGATAAAAAACTAAACTACTTTAGGATCAGAACAATCACAACTCAGGTCCTACAGGAGACTGAGTGGGAGATGACCCCAGGAGTGGTCACCAAGGAGGGGAGGGTCTGTTGTAGCAGGCAGGACTCTCTAGACTAACAAAACCTCTCTCTCTGTATGTGTGTGTTGGTGTGTGTGTGTTGGTGTATGTGTGTTGGTATATGTGTGCTGGTGTATGTATGTGTTGGTGTGTGTTGGTGTATGTGTGTACCTGTGTGTGTGTTGGCATGTGTGTGTGTTGGTGTGTGCCTGTGTGTGTGTTGGTGTGTGTGTGTGTGTGTGTGTGTGCGCGCGCGTGTGTGTGTGTGTGTGTGTGTGTGTGTGTGTTGGTAGTCCAGCAGTGGTCATCTGCATGGCGAAAGGCTGAGAACTGGGTAGGTACTTGGTCCATGAAGCAGAGCGCCTTAGCTGTTCCAGCTTCTCAAGGGTGGGAAGCTGCACTTTGATGGCGGTGAGTGACAGTGACCACAGCAGCAGCTAGAGGTGTTCCTTTGGGGGAGGAGCAGCCAGACAGCCTGGGTTGGAGGGTGCTGCCCACTTTAAGGATGGGTCTTTTCCTCTGTGATATTTATATCTAGAATCATCCTTCCAGGCACATGCTGAGGTGTGTTTCCTAGGCTGAGTCTAAATTGCCAAGTTGACAGGACTACCCTCAACTCAGGGGTTCGAGATTGGGAAGTGTGAGCTGTGCGGAGCACAGTGGCTGGCTACTGTTGTCCTCTGTGATGAGGAGCAGGAACACTTAAGCGGTTTCCTGAGACCAGTGCTAATAGTGCCAAGACCAAGGCCAGAGCCTTGCTCCATTCCCATGGTGCCTTGCTCCACCATAGAACTCAGCTGTCCACTGCCTCCACTCTCTGAGGCATTTGGGGATATTTAATGACACAGACATTTTCTATACCTGTCTTAGTTATGTTTCTATTGCTGTGGAGAGACACCATGAAGATAGCAGCTCTTAAAAAGGAAAAACATTTAGTTGGGGTGGCTCAGAGATTCAGTCCATTATCATCGTGGTGGGACATGGCGGAGTGCCAGCAGATATGGTGCTGGAGAAGGAGCTGAGGGTCATGTTGAATGCAATAGGAAGGAAGTGGTCTCCTTCCCCTTCTCTTTCCTCCTCTCCTTTCCCCTCTCTTCCTTTCTTTCCTTGCTTCCTTCCCTCCTTCCCATAATTTCTTAAAATCGTATTCACTTATTTTTAACTAGCTTTTATCTCTCGCCTTTTTCTCATTTTTCCCTTCTCTTTCTTCTAAAAACCTTGCTTCTTTTGTAATTTTTTTCTTTCCCAATCTCCTTTGTGAATGTGCTATTCTGTTTATCTCCACTTTTATTAGTTTTAAACTTTTACATATTTTTTGTCTGTTTTGTTCCTTATTTCTATTGCTACTGGGGGCCTAGCAGTTGCCGTTAATCAGCTTTTGCTATACTTGTATATCTTGTTTGTTTTGTGCTATTGATAATACAGCTTGTTTTCCATCTAAACTGTCCTTGGGATTGAGTCCCTAAGAGAAAGCTGTTCTGTAGGAAGACTCAGACATAAAAGTGGAAGAGAGATCCATCTCAGCAGATGTGCAAATATTGGCATAGAAACACAAGAAATATGAAAAAAATAAAAAGGACATCCAACTCCTTCAAGAGTTTCTAATCTTCTATAACTGAATTCCAATGTCAGATAAAGATCAAAAACATTGTTTTAAAATGGCCAATGACTCTAAAGAGGACAAATAAATGCCTTGATCAACTAGGGCATCAGATCCCATCATAGGTGTTTGTGGACTGCCATGACGGTGCTGGGAATTGAACTGGGGCCTCTGGAAGAGCAGCCAATGCTCATAGCTGCTGAGCCATCTCTCCAGTCACTAACTAAGGAAGACAGTATATGATTAAAAAGAAAGGCATAAACCTGGAGAGATGCCTCAGCCATTAAAAACATTTTTTTTCTCTTGCAGAGGACCCAGGATTGGTTTCCAGTACCCACACGACAGCCCACAACCATCTGTAACCCCACTTCAGGAAATCCAGTGCTGCTTCTAGCTGCAACAGGCACTAGGTATGATGCACATATAAATACACAGGCAAATAATGCGTGCACAGAAGTTCACTAGGAAGCCTCATATAAAAGTGGAAAAGAGATCCATCTCAACAGGTAAGCATAGAAACACAGAAATATGGAGAAGAAAAGAGAAGGCATCACAACTCCATCAAGAGGTTCTAACCCTTCTATAACTCCGAGGACACAGTCACAGCTGTAGAGACTGAAAGGTCAAGGTGGGTCCAGAGACCAGCCCAGCGGGAAGAGCATGTGACGGAGGGGAAAATGAAGGAAAGTGAGCCACTTTGAAGATCATGCGGACCTGGGGATCAGATCTCAGGATGGGGTAGGGGATAAACACATAAGCACACTCATTTCTCCTGGTTCCCTTCAGATTATAAAGAACAGTGACAATGGTGAAGGTGCACAGAGATGAAGGCTGGAAGCAGTCACCCCTACACATTCAGGTCCTGTGGGAAGAAGATGTCAGTCAGAGAAATCCACTGCTCCAGGGAGCATCATTGTTTGAAAAATTGTTTGCACCAAGAGAAATAATTCAATCAGTTCAGTGAATGGGCAAATGAATTAAAGAGAGAGTTCTCAGAATAAGTATAGGTGGCTAACAAATACACTTGTAAACATGTTTGTCTGTAGCCCTCAGAGAAAAGCAAAATTTAAACCACACTGAGATTCTTTCCCACCTCCATCAGAAAGGCGATCAGCAAGACAATAACAGATGCAGGGAGGGTTGGGGGAGGGGTGTTTAAAGGAATCTAGTAACTATGGAAATCAGTATGAGGGCTCCTCAAAAAAAAAAAAAACCAAAAAACTAAAAATACAATCACCATATGATCAGCTATACCACTCATGTTACATGAACAAAGGCATCAAACAGAATGTAACAGAGATCCCTGCAGATCCTTGCTTCATATAGAACTGTTCACAAAAGCCAAGTCACACACACAATCAGACAAGGTGTCATCCATAGATGAATGTACAGAGAAAATGTGACATGTATGCACAAAACAGTATTTGGCCACAAAGAAAAACAAAATCATATCATCATCACACACACACACACACACACACACACACACACACACACACACAAAATGGGTGGGACTGGAGATCATGAAATTGAGTGAAATAAGCAAGACTCAAAAAGGCAAAAAACCATGTTTTTTCTAATATATGGCATCCAGATTTTTCAAAAAGATGGGGAGTTGAGGGGCAGAGGGAGAGAGGCAGAAATTGACAATAGAGTATAGTGACTGTGTGTGTGAAGAGGTCATTATGAAACTCATCATGTTTGTACCAACCTAAAAAAGACACAAAGTAGAAGGTGGGCTTTATTCTGAAGAGAAAAGGACCATGGAGGGTGATAAAGAGGGGGTGGGAGTGAATAGGGTCAAAATCACAACGAAACCCAGTATTTTATCCATTTAATATGCTCTAATAGAAATCAAAGCTAACTGTTTACATTCTGGATGATAGCATTTTGGTTTTCAGGACCTGATGTCAGTGACAGTTACTCCTGGCATCAGTTTACCAGTTCTACTTGATAGGATTTTTGCATCTTCATAATCCTCTCCACTGGCACAACAATCCAAATCAGACCGAATTAGAAAAAGCCCAGGTTTAATGGGTACAGAGCAAAGCAATCCTAGGTGATCCCTGGAGGGGGCAGGAGTCACAGGGCAGATATGGCTACCTGGCCTTAGGTAACCTGTAGGTGTGGTCTTGAGCAGCCCCAGAGAGGGGCTGACTTTTGGCGGGCAGGCGTCTGGAACCAGGACAGCTCTAGGGGAGGGGCCACTGTTTGGTGGACTTCAAGGGGTCGGGGTCTGGGGAGAGAGAGATTGGGCTCTCCACTCCATCAATACTGTGTGGGGCTCAAGTGGCAGACATAAAAGAAATGTTTTCAAATCATCTTTCAAACTTAAACTCAACCCTTTGAGGTTCATAATGGGAGGCCAGCGGTTTAAATGAGAGCCTTAAAAGACTTTAAGGTGAGAGGAAATTCAGCATGCGTGTGATACAGGGAATTTCTTTGTCTGTACTATTTAAGTGATGAGATGTTGGTCCTTTATGAAGCAGAACATGAAAGACTTTGGCCAAATGCTGTAACTTAAATAATGATAATAATAATTTATTTATTTTATAATCAACATTATAAAGAGCTTGGGGATGGGACAGACAGTTTAGTGGTTAAGAGCACTTGCTTCAGAGGACTGAGGTTTGCTTTCCAGCATTCATATCTGGCATCTCACAACCAAAGGTGATTGCATTTGCATGTACATATCACACACACACACACACATACATGTGCAGGCATGTATGCATACACACATGTCCTCACACACATGCACACACACATATACACCATCACACGCAGATGCATGCACACACACCCTCATACAAACATCTTCACACACATGCACACACAAGTACACATACACACCTTCGCAAGGCACACACACATGATAAGAAGAGAAATACATCTGAGAGGGGTGGGCGCTAGAGCAGAGAGTGGTGTGTAGTCCTTTAATTCTAGTTCTTGGGGGGAAGAGTCCAGGGTCACCCTGGTCACATAGTGAGTTCCAGATCAGCCAGGCTAGAGCCTGTCAGTCTGTGATATATATGGGATTCTTATTTTATAGTCCTATGGTAGTGAATTTTAAAATGTTACATCTAAAGGCTTAAAAAAAAGAAAAAGAAATCTAATCCATACTGGGCCCCAAAAGCTTAGTTTTATAAACGTTATAAGGAAATGTTTCAAGAGAAATGGTAATTCAGACCAAATCTTCAAGTGAGGTCAGTACATCCTCAGGTTGCTCCTGTCCCCAGAGTAGCTCAGAGAGTTTCTGACAGAGCACTGTCCATCTGGGGTGATGATGTTCCTCAAGACTCTCCAGTGACATTCATCAGAAGCTGTATTAATGATCACACACTTTAACTTAGAAATCCTACCTTTAGAAACACCGTCCCAAGAAACCCATCGGCTCTTCTGAGATTGACACCCCATGCTATTAATAACAGCATTGTTTATATAAATGCAAACTGAGAATAACGAAGAGGTCCAATTATAGAGATTCTGACAAGTAAAGGGTAGTGGAGATGAGTGATGAAATGTTAAAACGTCATGGAAATGTTATTTCCAAAGAATAGTTAATACTGTGGAAAATTACAATATAACCTCACTTGAGAAAAAGACATACAACCACACACATACAAATATGTATATAATAAACCTTTAAATATGAATTTACATATTCATTTTAAAATGCTCTTAGAATCTGAAGAAAAGCAACCTCAAATTAAAATATGAAATAATCAAAATGTTAATAGCATTTGTCTCTTGGTAGCAGGATTATGCAGTCTCTTTAATGTTTTCTTTTTTATTCATTTTCCTGATTTTTAGTAATGCAGGTATGTTATTAATATAACCAGAAAATGTCTGTTTAAACCATATTAAAAATATAATTTGGACTAGTCATTATCTAGAAAAAAAAGATTATGTTCAGAAAATAAAGAGCAGAGACCAAGGCTTTGCTGCCCTCGACCTACTGACACACTTACAGGGTACAAGCAGGTGGCCTGGTTTTCTCTTTGCTCTTCAACTCACTCCTCAGGGGAGCCGGAAGTCCTGGCCACTGGAACAAGTCTCACCCTTTGGGGCCAGGAACTGTTAGAAGAGGGTTATGCATATTGTTAATTAACCCATGCAGCAAGCCTTCCAGGTTGAGGCTATTCTTCATATTCTATAGGTGGATAAATTAAAGAAGCACACACCCCCACTTCCCTCCCCACATCCATCCCTCCCATCTCAGAACCACACAGCAGGGCTTGGAGCTGAGTGCGGATTCCAGGCAGCCTTCCCGGTGCTCTAGAGCAAGGCTCAGGGCTCGTCAGCCTCTCAAACCACCCAGAATGCAGGAATTCCAGAAACAGAGATTACACAATCTCTGGCTTCAAGCAAAGGAATGTTTATTTTTTTCCACATCAAACCCTATATCCAATCCAGCCTCAGGAAGAGCTTTTGTATAAAGGAGGATCTTCAGTCTCGGGAGGAGCACTGTGGTGCCTTAGCTGGTGGCAGCTCTGACAAGCCACTGTCCAGGTGCAGTGTTGGCTGGAGATGCAGAAACCAGAGTTTAAAGAAGACCCAAAGGCGCCCCAAAGTGTAAGCACTTTTCTAGCACTACCCCTTAGGAACTCCTAAGTCAGGAACAGAAACCAGTTCTGCCTAGGCAGAAAGGGAATTGGTTGTTCAAATAACCGGGCGCTCAGGGGTGTAACCTGTTTTCCCTCAGTGTGTAACTTTCTTCTCATTTTCTTTTTTTTTTTTTTTCTCTCTTCTTTATTTTGTATTTATCAAAAAAAAAACACAGTAAAAAGAATTTAAAATGTGGAAGAGTTAACAATAACTATACAGAGGATAAGAATGATAGGCATGGCTTATCAAGGGAAGAAATACAAATAAGATTGCTACACCTATATTTTCTTTGTGTTCATCTTTCCCTCTGAATT